>SNQJ01S0085951.1:39146-65933 GCA_010110895.2 Picea sitchensis | reverse complement strand
AAAATGACCAATACCATCACAATTAAAACAAATTAAATGAAGCTTACCTCTATACCCACCGGCGGTTCCCTTGTTTAGTCTTTTGACGAAGTTGGCCACTTCTTCATCATCTTCCAAGACGTCACTATTGCTGCTATGTTCTTGTTGTTGCTTTTCCTTTTTTTTTGATCTTTTGGATGCTTTGAAAGATGCTTCTTTTACATTTGGATTTTCTTGTTCAATTCTCATTTCATATGCTGTGAAGATTCCATGTAGTTCATCCATGCTTATTGAATTTAGATCTGATATTTCTTCTAGTGATGATATCTTAGGGTCAAATCTAATAGGAAGAGATCTTAGTACCTTTTGAACAATTACAGATTCTTTGATTTCCTCTCCCAATCCTATGATTGCATTCATTGTTTCATTGACGCGTAAGAAGTAGGCTGCAATATTCTCATCTTCCTTCATCTTTAGTTTTTCGAACTAACCTCTGTATGTTTGAAGCTTTGCTGCTTTGACTTTTGAATCTCCTTCATAAATATTTCAAAGCTTGTCCCAAATCTCTTTAGCGGATTTACAATGTGCAAATTTGGTGAATACCATTTCATTGAGACCATTCAGAAGTGCATTTGTGGCTTTGGAATTATTCTGACCAAGTTTCACTGCATTGTCATTTGTTGGTGGAACTGCTGGTGTTGTGTATCCATCTACAATTGATTACCAAATTTGAAATCCCTGTGCCTGTATATATGTCTTCATCCTTATGCTCCAAAAAACATACTTCTGTCCATCAAACTGTGGTATTCCATTTTCATACAAGTTGTTTCTCTCCATGATCTACCTTTCAGTGGTTAAACTGATTTCTGAAGGAATCTGCTCTGATACCAATTGTTGGATTATTGAGAGGGGGGGTGAATCAGTAATAGATCAATTATAATCCTTTTTAAACCAAATAATCCAAGTGTTATATCAATGTAGAATTATCATCCAATAATGAGCAATGAACAAATGAACAATCATACATATACACAGTACACCCGTGTTTTACGTGGAAACCCAAAGCGAGAGAAAACCACTTAATAATTTTTCTTATATGTCTTGAAGAATTACATTCATTGGAAGCACCAACTTTCTTTGTTTTCTAGCTGAAACTGGAAGGAGGCTCTAACACCCTAGTTTCTCAGGCTACAACCTGAGGGAAGCTCCAACTCCCAAATTCTCTCGCTACAACCAGAAGGAGGCTACAACCCCCTATGTTCTCCGGCTACAACCACCTGTCCTTGCCCCGTCCAACCGCCCTGAAGTAGAAGTATAATGATGGAACCACTGTCACACTATCTCTGTGAGATATACCTCTATAAACCTATATCAATAAACCTGAACCATGCATCAACCTATAATTAACTTGTAGCATAAACAAGTGCATCAACCATGCACCAACCTGTACCAAATGACCTTTGATCAAACTGTACCATAAACAAGTGCAACCAACCATGTACCAAGTATGTTCCAATCATGTGTCAACTACTCATCAAATATGACTCATCAATATGTACCAACATCATCAACTATACACCTCATGTATGTTCCAACTCATCAACTACTTGTCTCCACCATGTACACAACATGTACCTTAACCAAAATCACTCATTAATTTCATCATCCAAATATGATTTGAAACTCTTTAATAGACCTGGTGTATATGATTACATACCTGCAAACCTTCCTTAATTTTAACAACAAGAGACTAGAATTTTCATCAAAATTTTCTTTAGTCTCACATGACTAGTTTTGGATTAGTCAACAACCCTAACTTGAAATAATCATAAATTTGTACCTGTAATGAATAAATATATGAAACTGATACACAATGTTATTCAGTTTGTTTTATGCAATTCATCCAGGTGTCACTACTTGGAACCTCTCATAAAATGATTTATAGCAAAAATGACATACCTTACTGAATTCTATCTTATTCTAGAGAGCGACCTTGTAGAGCGTGTCTCGCACATAATGTTTATTGAATCGATATGAAACTGTTACAAATCATACTAAAGACTTTAATATAACCAACGCATTTGGTATTACTGAATTTGGATCTATTATGAATAAGTTATGACGTTTTTACCCGAAACACCTGTTTTAGACTAGTTTAAGGACTAACCACAAACCTTATTTTCCACGGACTGTAACTCCAAAAATACAACTAACCACAAGCTGAATTTTTTACCACAGATACTTGGATATGTTTCCTCAATGGAATAGAAATTTAACGGTCTGAATCATTCTATAAAAAAAATTATTGCGAAATGGTGAGATGACCTGTAAATAACATACCTTAGAAAGCATCATCAAAATAATTTATCCTTCCTTGAATTCCAACCTTATTTTCTTCACCTTCCCTTAGAAATTTGGATTTTATATCCTTTGGTTACCTAATACACCTATATATATTCAATATGATCAATTGTTATCTGAAATGAGAGAGCCTTGCCTCTTATTTATACTCTCCAAGTAGCTTCCTTAAAAACATTTTCTAGGTCACTTTGCTCACTTTCCTTATTTTAGGGTTAACCCACTTGTAATTTCTCCATTAAATTTATTATTTAAATAATTCATTTGTATTCACTTTGAATTATATTACACTCATTACTTCACTTTATTATTTACCTTCTAAAATCTCTTAAACCACTTTGACTACTTTGACCTTTTGGGGCTTCTAGTTGACATATGAGGGTCCTCCAACTTCGTAAGGCTGTAACTCTCAAACCGTGAGGAGTTATGTGACATTCCACATACCACCATAAATGGAATGACATGTACTATCCATATAGAATAGTATTACCTACAAATATATCAAAACTCATACCATTATCCATCAAACAAACTTGGTTCCATTACCCAAACCTGGGTTCTCTAACTTCTCATGGCCATATCTCTCTAACTGTGAGGAGTTATGTGACGCTCCATATACCAACGAAAATGGCATGAAAAGAACTATCCATATAGGATAGTTTCACTGACAAATTCACTGACCTTCATCTCATTATTCCACAAATAAGTATGGGTTCTCTAACCATACTTCTAGGATAACTCAATCTGCAAAGTGCATTCCCGTGAGGGCTTTCACCATAAGGGGACCACTTTGAAGTTCATCCATTTCTACTTATTATCAACCATGACAAGAAAATAATGAGTCATCTTTTCATCAAAAAAACTTGGGTCCATTACCCAAACCTTTGTGCTACTGGTCTTTCTTCAAGGGTTGACATCAATGACAACCAACCTTAATCAACAAATATGCTTGTGCATTAGCCTACCATAGTAGAAAATATTCATGAGATCATGTTTATGTGTCTTCAATCTTCAATTCTCATGGATCCCAAACCTTGTTCTGTAGTCCTCCATACATTCTTCCTTCAAAATATTTCACAATCAATTGGATGCTATTGTTGATTGTCTACTTCCTTTTACTGCATCTTCTTTTGGAATTCTTCTTCATAAGCTCCCACAGTTTATCTATTTCACTATACAATCCATCCTTCTACTGAAAAATGCTTCCCATTTGTGACTGGACCTTCTCTTGTATAACAATATCATAACTATTATTCCAATATTATTTAACATGCATCTTCCAACATATGCTTAAGACATTTAAATATCTTTTCCTCTGTTGATCTACAAGAGGTTCAACTTCAAATTGATTACATCTGAATTCACTTATATACAATTCAAATAAGCTATAGAAAATAGTTTTTTTATCTGCATCATACATATAGTTTGTTGCTTCTTGTACTCCAATTTCTTCTTTTGCAACCTACTGAATATTCTTTGTTCTTTAATCCTTATGATTGTCTTTTGAGACAAATCTCTGCTCTGTATTCTTCTTCTCAAAATGGAATACAACTTCATTTCTATGAGACAATCTTGCCTCATTTTTCCTCAACTCTTCTTCCTCTATATCTGCACACACATAAAAATAATTATTTTCAAAAATTTCTAACTTATTAGATTATTTAAGAACCTCTTCCTCTTCCTTCTTTCTATTTGCAATATTTGTGTAGACTTCTTTAGCTTGTGGATTGATCAACCAATCTTCTATAAACTTCAATTCTTCTTCACACCTCATGAACATTTCATCAAAATGTTTCTCTTCATCTTTGTCCTTCTTTTGGTTTTCTTTGTAGGCCAATTTTGTCTTGCTTTCTGCACTAACAGGTTCCTGCAATTGTCTTTCAATAATTGCATTAATCAATTGTGTATGATATTCACTCTGATTGTATTTATGAGACAATCCACTTCCTCTCCACTTGTAACATAACACTGATTATATTCTTCATTTATGCTCTTGAAAAACATACTTCCATCTTCATCAATATTTATGACAGTATTTGATGATTGTCCTTCTTCATCACTTTGAAAAATTATTCCTTCATCTTCCTCTATCTTTATGACAACTTCAAATGATTGGCCATCACTTACAAAATCTGCAATCATACACAAATTGTTAGTTTTAAAAACATGAGACTCTTGAGTCCATGTTGATGCTTATATCATCACTTTTATTTTTTCAAATGCAGTATCTCTTAAGTAATCCATGAAACACTAAGCATATCTCTTGTCTTCCTAATATCTCTCTCTTTCTCTCTCCAAGGAATGATCCTTTCTCTGGTTTACAAAAGTGAACTTCTTCTTCTATCGTTGTTCTTTGTCTAAACTCACCTCCTCTGAGTTTCTCTTCCTCCATCAAAGCGTTTAATCTATGTTTCTTCTTCTTTTTCATCCTTTCTTTTGTTATAGTAAAAACATTCATTATGTGTGTCAATTTCTTCACAAACAAATACACGATAGGCCACTTGACCTTCTTCCTTACATTCTAACCTTGTCTCTGGTCTTACCAAGTCTTTCCTTTAACTCAGCAAGATCCATGTCAAATTACTCATCACTCATTTTTTTGTGGCTTGCACTTGAACCCTTTCTATGACCATTAGTGTAATATCCCTAGGTAGAACCCCAGTTTTAATTATGAATTGTAAACATGTTTGATAGGCTGGTGAGCCGAGTTATAATAAGCTAGAAGGATTATGTGTTTATTAGGCCATAGAGCCTAGATGCTAAGGCCATTAAGCCTGATTTTGTATATGTAAATACTCACATCATTAATATAATTACATCGTTGTGTGTAGACCGACCACGAAGAAAGAGTTATGGGGGACTAAGCTCCACTAGGTAGGGAAAGGGAAGGGGCTAAGCTAGAGGGCTTACCTCTAAGGGAATACTATTTTATTATTATTTCCTAGAGGCTAAGGTTTGGACATAACCTATGTTGTCCTAGGCTCCTATGGGAAGGGAACAAATGTTAAGTGGAGCTCATGCAGCTTCAGGAAGACATGTGTCAACCTGGGCGCACACAGTTTTAGGTGGGGAAGTCAGTTCATTGGGATTCCCTCACCATGGGGGGGAAAACTCCCCACGCTTGCATAGAAGCAGACAGAGAGAGCCTTCAGGTAGCCAAATTTTCCTCCATTGTTGACCTCTACAACCTCAAGGGGAAACCAACACCATTTTAAGAAGCTAACTATTTTTTCATGTGAAGCACAACATGACTGCGTAGTGCCTGAGCCAGATCCCACCTTAGCCATTTGTTGTTTCTACCCACATCTTCTCTAGACGGGTGTGGCTTGATGTCATTATGATATCCCATACCCGATTTTTCTTATGTGGTTACCCTCGTTGTACATCTACCTGTGGGTTTCTTGTGTATTGTCCTGTTAGTACCGTTTCCCCACATCTAGTTTTCGTTTCTGCCATCACCTTTCCTGTGTGTTGAGGAGCGAGTGTGAAGAAGCAGGTTGTCAGGCCTGTGAGCAACTCTCTACAGGTGAGAGAGTGTGTTGTGGAAGTGATATCTCCTGGAGGAAGTCCAGTAGCAGCTACAAATCTATGAGAATTCCTGATCTATCCTGTTGTTGAAGCCCTGAAAAGGGAGGTGTAACAGCCGATGGACTGTGTGACAGTGAAGGTGTACACTCTTGGGTTGGGACAGACATGTGGGGAATGAGAGTCTGTGAGTTGTGGGAATAAGTGGCTCCTTGGAGGAATTCCTTCCTGTTGAACTGTGTGACTTCCTTGTCGACCTTGCTTAGCCTAGGAATCCCTTGCTTGGTGGAGTTTAGTCCCAGCTCGGGGGTGACCCACTGTTGAGAGTGATTAGCAGCGTGATCTATGGCTAGGAGGTTCGTGGAAGGTCTACATGTAGTTGGTTGTATTCTATTAAAATATAAGTGCCACTTCCATGTTCATTTACATGCTGTGTAATTGTACATGTGATATAATTGATGAGTAATGCATGTATATATTGTATATGTTGTATGTGTAGGTTTATTGTTATTTCCCCATTAATATGTGTATTATTAGAATATGTCTTTTGTATGTGTTTAAATATTGGTAGATGATAATTGTCATTTCTATGTTTATATGGATGTGTATGATGTTTCTACAAGTATCCCTTTGTGGCATATCCCAATAGATTAAGGCTGTGGCTGTCACAGAATGGTATCAGAGCATGAAAGTTTATTTTGGTGGCATGGCCCGGCCTAGGTCACCGGGGACGTTACAATCAGTAGTCATGTTCATTTCCTTCTCTATGATCTTATCCATGCTCAACTATGAGTTGCAACCAAGCATATCTGCTATAACAAGTCTCCTCCCTGCTACTCAATAACTCATCAAGCTTCACCTGATTCTTTTGATTCTTCCCACAAGAACCTCTTGAGCATCTCTCTGATCCTTCTAGGATTCTGCATCTATACTCACATCCCCTCTTAATAACTTCAATTGTCCACCTTACTTCCAATTCAAATTGAAAGCAATTGCAACTCTCCTTTGTTGTGAGGGTTTCTTTTGCCACAATTCTTCCTTCACTTTCTCTCTCTATCACATCTTCCTAGTTGTAATCCACTTTCACACTTCTCCTTTAGCTGCTACCTGTTAAGAATATATATATACTCTTTCAAATTCAAAAAAATAAAACCATATCCACTTACCATCTTTAGGAAATTTCCTCCAACTTTATGCCTTTGGATGGAGTTGTCTTTATTTCTGCAAATCTTCCATCACAAACTTTCATAGGTTCTCTACATGTCTTCCCTCTTTCACTGTTCATAATTATTAAATTCCGACTTACTCTTTTCAAGGAGTATTTATGCCCTTATGAACATCATACATAATCCACCTTGAGTCTGTCACTTCTATCCCTTTGGTCGTGTGCAAGATTCTCTATGTACAAGAACCTTCTACTCTAATCTCAATCAGTCTCAACACTTCACTTATCCACAAGATAAGCCTTCTTCTGTTGCACACTTCACTTAATCACAAGATAAAATTGAATTTTCTCTGATACCACTTGATGTGGGATTATCTTCTCTCTTGATATATCATAGATGTTATACATAGGGTTTAGGAAGGGATTTAATCATCCATCACAAGAAAACATTAAAATTTCTTATTTTACTCACACTGATGGTATTACACAAAATTACAGTTCTCTCTTGAAACCTCAGATTTTGGTAAAATGATACCTACAACCACTCCTTATGCACAATCATAATCTCATTTTAGGTATCTTTAAATATGACACAATATTTACCTAGTTCGAAAACATAGCTTGCAATCACTGGATTGGAACAATAATCCCACCTCTATAAAACCAAAAAAACACTATCTCAGAGTCCAACCTCAATCACAATTTCATACAGGGTAGGAAGGATCCTGGATGCTGAGATTCAACCTTTTTTTTAAAAATAGATAAACCTGCTGGTAGATTTCAATCTCTAATTCTAATGTATAAAACTGCTATGTAGCATTCATACCTCCAATTTTGAGTGGATAAATTCTCTGGGAATTATAACCTGGTGGGTATTAATTCGATCTCCAATTTCCAATGGATAGACCCGTTGGATAGTGTTTTCGCCTCAATCCCTCTTACAGAGCTTGCTGGCATAAACTTCGGCCTCAATTCTCTTGACAATAATTCACTAGGCGCTGAATTCTGTTCTCAATAACTCGCTGGTAGGGGTTCGACCCTCAATTCCAAGTGTATAGGGGTTCGACCCTCAATGGAAGTCTGTCTAGCTGTTACAAATAAACTATTCACTGTTTTTCTTACAAAATTTAATATAACAACACTATTATATGACTGCCATCCTTCCCTCAGAAATACTTTTACCAAATATGCTGAAAAACGAAACCAGTTTCCATTACATATTTTCTAATAGCTTTCATCCTTCCCTCAGAAATATTATTGCCAAATCAAAACTATGCTGAAAAAAGTAGGCAGTTGGCATTACATATTTTTAGATTTCAATATTCTAATCTTTAGAAATTGTCTGTATGTCCATCATGTTCTTCAACATAAAATATACCGTCCTCTTCTAAAAGAAGAGAATTTTTCGAGAGTTCATCCGCTTCCTTATTATAAATCATGTATATATGTTGTGCCTTTATCTGCTCAAATCTCCCACTCAGCGCTCAAATTCTTGTCATCCAAGGCTGAAGAGAGATCACCTGGAGGTTACAATCATTAGTAAACTAGTCTATAATAATATTTGAATCTCCAACTAGTTGTATTCTATTTATCTTTTTATAGCAAGAAAAATAAAGTATGCATCACAAGGCAAGAAGTTCCCCTTTTGTGTTTGTACCATTTCCACACTTCATCTTCAATCTGAAAATACCTAGAAAAGGACATTTAATAAATGCACCAACCCCATAGATTGCTCCTTGTTCTTGTGAGGCTCCATCAAAGAAGCCAACTATCAAGTCCCAGTCTAGTACAGGTGGCCTATCTATTCTGCTCCCCTTATCTGCCTTGTGGATATAAGAATTTTCCATAACTTGGATTATACTGTTACATACTCTGAACCTATTGGACAACCTATTTTCAAAAATTCCATGATTCCTTTGTTTTCAAATTTCCCAGCATATAACACTTGGTAATTCTTTGGAATTTTCCTTTTTTTTATCCAGTTAAGGTAACATTCATTTACCTGTCTTCCTTCCCAAATGTATGTAAACTTTAATTACTTTAAAATATTGAGCCAGGTTTCTTTTGTAAAAACACAATCCACAAATAGATGTTTTGCATTTTCCCCTTCAACCCCACATAGAGCACACATACTAGGTCCTATAAATCCTCTTTTTACCAGATTATCCCAGGTTAGTATTTTCTGTTCAAGCAATAACCAAACAAAGAGTTTGATTTTTAACGAGATCTGTCATTGCCAAAGATTATTATACCAGAAATTTGTGTCTAACCCCCCCTCCATCCAAATTTGTACTTCATATGCCTGCTTTGCAGTTACCCGTTCCCTCTTTGTATTCTAGGACCACATCAATGTATCTTTTTCATTCTTTAAATCGATACCCGAGCTTATTAATCCCTTCACAAAGTCATTCCACTCCACTAATTGTTCACCTACCAACCCTAAAGACTCAACCTTTTTCCAAGTTGTTTGTCTCAATCCCTCCTGTTGTCTTTCTCTTGCTTGTGGTATAAACTCAATGCCATGTTCCTTCAAAGTCTATATTAAACTCTTTGTCAATCTGTAATACTTGTGTTCTCCCACAATTGGATATGATCCAATTCTAATTTCTTTCCCGTTGCTTGGGTTCCAAGCCAACCAATCTGCCACTATATTATATGACGAAGTGATAGCTCTCCAAGTATTAGAGATTCCATACCAGTTTTTGGCTCAATCTAACTTTGTGTAGCCAGCCGACCCCTCTAATGCCCTCATGCTTACAACATAAAGAAAATACAAATATCTCCACCTCGTTTAACTGCTTCTTAAATTCCTGTAACTGTTTATAATAATAGAAAATTCAATCCTATCTCTAATGACTCACAAATTATACTCCATCCAATTCTACCACCAAATGCACCAAATACACCAAATGCAGATTCAATTAGAAGACTCATCACTTCACTGACACCCATCATCAATCTAGATTCTTTTAAAGCTATTTGCAAAACTCTAAGATTCAATATTTTAAAATGAAAACCCACTCCTTGGGAAAATATCAAAACCCTAAGACTTATCAACAATTAAGGAGAGAATATGCTCATGTATCACATTGCTACATGAATCAATGTCTCACGTATTAAACCAATGGTAAATGATTTGTAATAGTGGTTTTAAGAACGTGAAAAAAATATCCATAATCCTTGGATCAAAATCCTCATGATGTGCTCATATCGTTAGTTTTTTAACAACCATTTTTCTTAATTATTAAAATATTTTAAATATAATATTTTTTTATTATAAAATATCAACTTATTTTAAAATATGGAAAATTGTAAATATAATATTTCATTATGAAATATAAACCCACTTTAAAATATGAAAAATTATATATATATATACCCGCCAATGAATTAATTTTAATTTTGAGGTGAGGAGTTCCAAAATATTTCGTTATAAAATATAAACATATATATATGCCCGCCAATGAATTAATTCTGAGATGAGGAGCTCCAAAATATTTCGTTATAAAATATAAACCACTTTAAAATTTCGTTATAAACTTTTCATAATCATTAACAATACATATATAGATGACAATGGAGGATTGTATTTGAAGTAATCTTGTATCTTTGACAAAATATTTTTGATAAAAAATATTTATATAAATTAACCATTGTATTATGTCAAACACAACGATCCCATTTTTTTTGCCACTTTCGGATATCCTTCTCATATTCTTGGATGTTGACTTAGATATTAAATAAATTTTAAGGAGTTTATATAAAGATTTGAATATTGTCAATTGAATCTAATTAGAATGGTTGAGGGGAATGGTTATTATTTTTCTTACTTAAGTTCAATTCCTACAAAGTAACATGTTTAAGTTCTTAAATGAGTAGCTTGAGTGGTTGGGAGGAATGATTATTTTCCTCCCCACCCAAGTTCAATTCCTTGTAAGTGCCATGAACCAAGTGAATATATATATATATATTCAAAATAATTAAACAAAGAAAATATCAATATGAAAATGAACCCGATTTATATTCAAAATAATTAAACAAAGAAATGGCTGAGTAATGTTTTGAATACATAAGTTGAATACATAAGTAGAAGTGTGATTGTGGAGGGGCCAACAAAGAGGGCCTTTTTGAGTTATTTGATTGGGTTGGGTTAAATACTCTGACACATTATTAACAAACACCTTTCTTTGATTTAGTTGATAGAATTAATTAAACATTTCAACACACTACGAACAAATTATTCATTTTGACATGTTTGATCCAATCTGGCTAATAATTATGATACATTGTTAATAGATGAATTATGTGGATGAAGTAGAGGTCTTGCAATGTGGGTCAAGGGGAATTTTTTATTAGGCATGGCTAATAATTGTGATACATTATTAATAGATGATTTATGTGGATGAGGTAGAGGACTTGCAACATGGGTCAAGGGGTCAAATTCTTGCAAGGGAAATCAAAGGTGAATGCTTAAGGAAACAAAGGAAATGGATTAGATGGGCCAACATGTCGGGCCATTTTAACCCATTTTCACTTATTTGATTGGGTTGATTTGATTGCTCTCACACATTGTTAATAGACAACTTGTGACACATTCTATTCAATTGGGTTACTACATTGAGAATTCATTGATAGATGACCCACTTTGTCATATTTGATCACACTTGTCTTGCTACTTTGACACATCACTAACAAAAGATCCATTGAATCGAGGGAGAAGGCTCACAATAGGGGTCGAGAAGTAAAATCATCACAAGGAAAATCAAAGGTCATTGGTTAAGGGGGCAAGGAAAATGATCAAGTGGGATAACATGCATGACCATTTCAACACACTTGAAAATCAACTTTTTTATGTAGGATTAATGCAGTAGTTTGAAATAACATTGACAAATGACTTTCTTTGACCCATTTGATTATGATGTTTTCATTGCTTTGACATGTTGCTAACATATGACCCCATTGAATTTTTCAAACCAAGCTGAGCCAACTATGATTACATTTTGTTAATAGAGGACCCACTTTATAGACAAAATCCTTAAGCACCCAATGATAAATCCCCCATGGAAGATTGTTAAGTGATGGGATCCTTGCCTGGAACTCTAAAAATGTTTCTTAAAACATTGAGTGTTAGGTTCCCTACTTAGAAGTGACAGTTCCTCCCCAAAACCTTGTAAGGGTTTGGGAAGGAAACATATCAATTCAATGTTTTAGAAATGATTTTTGAGGATTTTTGAGGGGTGATATTTTTTCCCTTTGTTGAGGTAGATGACTTGCAATAAGAGGAGAAGACTTTGATTGTGATTTCCAGGATAATAAAAAGAAACTAGTCAAGAGGGGAAAGACCAAGTGGGCTAACACAACTTTGAAATGTTGCTAATATATAAGTTGTTTGGCTAAGGTAGAGGACTTGCAATGTGGATCAAGTAGCCAAATTTTGGCAAGGGAAATCAAAGGTGAATGTTGGGGAAAAGGAAAGGGATTAAGTGGGATAACATGTAGGCCCATTTTAACTTGCTTTGACCTATATTATTAGGTTTATTTTACCACTCTTACATGATGTTGTTCATAGCTAACTTGTGATCCATTTCACCGATTTGGGTTTACTACATCAAGACGACATTGATAAATGACCCACTTTGACCTGTTTGATAACACATGACTCAATGATATGACACACCACTGACAAAAATTGACACCCTTTTTCAAGTGATATGGATTATAATAGGAGTTAGGAGGTCAAATCATTACAAGGACAATCAAAGGCCATTGGTTGAGGGGGTAGGGAAAATGATCAAGTGGGCCCACATGCATGGTATTTTTTGACACACTTTGATTTGTTTGTGCAAGATGGATGCACTGGTTTGACATGCCATTGAAAAATGACTTTCTTTGACCCATTTGATTGTGATGGGTTGAATGCTCTAACACCTTTCTAATATCTGACACAAATTGAGTTGTTTGACCAAGTCAAGCTAACTATGATCACATGTTACTAACAAGTGACCAACTTTGTTGACAAAATTCTTAAGCACCCCTCATGAATCCTCCCCGAAACATTGAAGTGATAGGTTCCCTACCCATAACTCTAAAAATTATTTCTCCAAATATTGAAGTGACATATTCCTTTCTTGAAACCTTGTAAGGTTTCGAGCAAGAAGCTCGTCATTTCAATGTTCTAAATAAAATATTTGAGAATTTATGGGGGGGGGGGTAATTTTGCCTTTGTTTCCCATCCCCTATTGGAATCCTACAACCCAAGAAATTAGAGTTCCTATTGATCTCGGACTTTGATTGATTTTTTGATCATTTGAATCGGTTTAGAATAGTCGAAAACCCTTAAGGGTAAAGTTCCATCATACATGGAATTTGGATCATGATAAAACTATAACCATGCTTGAAAATTTTGTGTGGAACAAGAAAACTTTAACACAACTTTGAAATTATGATGAGATAATACATATTAGTCCTTGGTCTGTATTACCTTCACCTTTTGCTAGTTTCAACACCAATTCTTATGAAATAGTTTTCTTCGAAAGCATTGCTTGATCATCTTGTAGACATGGTTCTTTAAGTTCTTCTCAGACAATGTCCATAATAATAGGCATTATGATGCATCAAAATAACTTTTGATTTTGAAACATTAGAGTCCTTTCTAAATTTCTAGAACATGACGATGGCAACAACTTGCAAAGATCCACGCCCCATTGGTAAACGAAATTTATGCCCATATGAAAACCTTGAACTGCAATCCTGTGTTCATACATCAATAACAATAGGAAATCCATACTAAAGTGATAAATATAGGAAACCCACAAGACTACACACACCGTATCAACCATTAACACCAAAACAAGAATATGATTACATCCTTTTCCATCTGAGATTATGTTACAAGTGTTCCATATTCATACTCTACCACACAATCATAAGCATCTTCGACTTGAATATCACATGGCAAGAGAAAAAGAATAATAGTGAAAACCCTCTTGAATTAAAACTCCAACAATATGGAACACCTTTTTATAGTCCATTGTGTCAAAGAAATAATTTGGAATTTGTAGTCTATGAGAAAGATCTCTTTGCATGCTTGCATTTCTTCTTCCTAAGAGAAAGAGTAGACCCCTTTGTAACCAACTTGGTTTGAATGTGTAAAAGTACTTCAGAGAAGGTAAATGCACCATGACACATGGGGGATTTCTTGGCACTATTAGACACTTGATGATTTTCTTGTAGGAGCATTTGATTCGGCACCTCGTCTTCAACTTGTCGAACACATAGCCTCACCTATCCATCCAACTTTCCACATGTTCTTCCCATTGACGGGTAGACTTAGCAACTGATGGTAAATATTCTGTGAGTTCTCCCTTAGTTTCTCTTTAAAATTAAAATATATACTAATAGTTTCAACAACCAAAGGCTATCAAAGGAAACTTCCTGTAGCGAGTTTGTTTGCAAATCTACCAATTTCTCTACCGGAAGTTAAAACTTCCTGTAGCGATAAATTTTTTTGACATAGAAAACTTAGGTGCTAACATAACCCAATTTGATATCTTGTAGACTTGGTTATGGAACTCAATGCAATGGATACCATTTATTCCTAAGGGGGGAGGATTAATCCAAGTAGATATCGGTGGCCACCCACCTATCCAACTGGCTCATCTTGGCAGTTTTTTCCTAGTTTTCGGGTCGTGAACTTCTGAGGCTGTTTTGAGGCCCTAAACAACGTTTTTAGGGATTGACATAGTCAAATTGTGGATGAGGTAAGAGTTTAACAACATAATGTGTGTTCCTCGAATAGAAATTTCCAACAGGCTATCATGTGCCTAAAGGAAGATCGTATGCAAAAGTTACAACCCCAGGAAGTTGATGTATCAACTTACCCCAACGGGGCCCACATGAATTTTGGCGCTTCATCTCCTAGGGTTAGGTTTTAGGATTTCCATGGTTTTGGCATTCATGTTTATTTTAAAAAGGATTTCAAAGCCTCATTGTACTCATCTTCAAAACAACCACCATTCTAGCAATCTTGTTTTTAGTCTGCATTTTATAGTTTCAACACATTTCTTTATTGAATATAAGCCAATTTTACCGTATTTATGTTATTGTTCATTGTGTCTATGTGTTAATAATAATAATAATATATCTTCATTTAGTTCCACTCATAAAATCCAGATCAATTATGCATTGATCCCATTGTTCACATGAAATATATCGATGTAACAAAATTTCACAAGTTTCTTAAGTATGTTTGTTCATTTTTATCATGAAAAGTGTAGTTAATGGGTGGGTATATTTGGTTATATTTTTTTTATCAACGATGTAGATAATAGGTGATCTCAACAATTGCAAGTCTAATCGAGAGGGAGGAAAAGTATAACTATGCCAAAAAATGAAAGGTTCAAATAAGTAAGAGTGCTATCAAAGTTGGTTTATATCCTAAGTCTCATCCTATATTCATGTGAAACAAATTAGAACGATACACATTGTGTATATGTACAATGCAGGTACACATTGTGCATATATGCACTTCATACTTAATTATTGTGTTTTTTTCAAAGCATGACATTAATGGGTCAATAATGTTTTGAATACATAAGTGGATGTGTGATGCTGAAGGTGGATGGCTTAAGCACTAAATGGGGTAAGGAAAATTAGAGGAGTTACCTAAAGGAGGAGGGCGAGAGATTGGGTGGGACAAAATATAGGGCCTTTTTGAGTTATTTGATTGGGTTGGGTTATATACTTTGACACATTATTAACAAATTCTTTGCTTTGATCTAATTGATAAAGTTAATTAAACATTTCAATGCACTACAAAAAAATTAGTCATTTTGACATTCTTGATCGAGCATGGCTAATAATTGTGATACATTGTTAATAGATGAATTATGTGGATGAGGTAGAGGGCTTGCGATATGGATCAAGGGGAACGTTTGATTAGGCATGGATAAAAAATGCGATACATTGTTAATATATGATTTCTGTGGATGAGGTAGAGGACTTTCAATGTGGGTCAAAGGGATAAATTTTGGCAAGGGGAATCAAAGGGGAATGATTAAGGAAACAAAGGAAGTGGATTAGTTGGGCCAACATGAAGGTCCCTTTTAACCCATTTTGACTTATTTGATTGGGTTGATTTGATTTCTCTCACACATTGTTAATAGATGACTTGTGACACATTTCATTCAGTCGGGTTACTACATTGAGAAGTCATTGATAGATGACCCACTTTGTCGTATTTGATCAAACATGTCCCGCTAATTTGACACATCACTAACAAAATACTCATTTTATGATGTGAGAAGGATCACAATAAGGTTCGAGAAGTTAAATCATCACAAGGGAAATCAAAGGTCATTGGTCAAGGGGTAAATAACAATGATTGAGTGGGATAACATGCATGGCCTTTTCGACACACTTTCAATTTTTTTTATTCAGGATCAATGCACTAGTTTGAAATAACATTGATAAATGACTTTCTTTGACCCAATTGATTGTGATGTTTTCATTGCTTTGACATGTTGCTAACATATGACCCCATTTGAATTGTTCAAACCAAGTTGAGCCAACTATGATCACATGTTGTTAATAGAGGACCCACTTTATGGAAAAAAATCCTCAAGCACCCCAATGTAACACATTCAACCCCTAATTACCCTTTCTAGGGATGGGGCATCAAATTTTCGCATTTCCTTGGTTCATTTTCTGTCCCTTACTAAGAAGAACCATCTTATTCTTCTCCTTCGAAGTTTATATCTCCCATTACACGCTTAAACTAGCTAGCAGGGTCCTCCTCATGACCTTGGGCTGAAAACCAGGGGCTAAGAGTCTTCTTAGCAAAGGTTTCAGTACTTCAAAACTCTCAGAATTTAGAAGTTCCAACGGTGTTGTCAAATTTCCTAGATCACCAAACAACGAAGGAAATCAACAGTCCACGTCCTGCACCAAGATCCTAAGTTAAAAAGGGGCTTCGACATTCAATGCAAAAAACTCCTTTTTCCCAATCCCCGAAGTCCCGAAATCTCTACACGTGGCCTTAGCCATTCTACGCTCGGAATTCGACGTTTAGAGTTGAACGTCCTGCGTTTCGATGTTTTGACAGTCAACGATCGACAATATTCGTTCTATGTTTTCAGTGTTTTGATGATTGTCATTGGGCTTTCAGCGTTCGATGATCGACTATCTGCATTGTACCCTCCTCATCTATACTACGTTCAATATTTCGAACTCTCGAAATCATCCAGGCTCCCGGAGTTCCAGACACATCACTAGCCATGTTGGTCAGGTGGGAATGAACTAGAAGTTGACATGCGACGAGGGTCAAAGGGGGACACATGTCCTCATTAGGGGGTGACACATGTCGTTCTTTAAAAGTCATAAAGGGTCTATGAATCAATGAAATTTGGGTGACACGTGGCACCTTAGTAGCTGGTCCACGTCACCCAGGATGATGTCAGTGAGCTACGTCAACCCCCATCATACGGTTGGGATGTATCGACGTGGATCCATAGATCCATATTGCTCGTTACTTTGCGACTCTAGGATTCAGAGCTCACCGAATCCTCTCGACACAAATCCCCCAAAGAGCCAAGTCTTCAGACTCTCATATCTGGTGCCACGTGTTCTCTTCCTACCAACGACCAAGATTTATTTCGGCGTTTGCGACTTCGGTGGTTTCATACTTCATAGAATCTTGGACAGGTTCCTTTGAAGTACGAAGTCTTCAGACTATGGGATTGCTTGCCACATACCCACTCATCCAATGGTCCTAGATCAACGAATAACACTTGATAGGGGACAAGTAGGGCCCACGTGTCACTCCATGATGTGTTCCTGGTTAGTTGGGTAGTCGAGGGTGGGTCCCTTAGATCAAAGACTAGGAGGAATTCCAAAGGATCTGAAGACAAACGGTCCAAGTCACTTCGATAGTTTGACATTCGGGTTTTCGACGTGTATCTTCTGATTTTCCCTCCGGAACATGCTAGATCTATCGCCACGTGTACCTAACATCTATGGCCAGGATTTACTCTGGCTTGCAGAGCTTCGGGTAAAACTCGTTCGTCTCTAAATCATCGAATTCCCAGACTCCCGGATAACCATTGATCTATGGACACATGTCCCTCCATTGTCAATGGTCTAGATTTACTCCGCGAGTCTGTCATTTGAGAGTTTCGATGCTAGACCACTCCTATTCCCCCGAAGTAGCACTTTGTTGAAGTGCTTAACGCTTCCTTTCCTACGTCTAATCTAACGAATGAGCGAGATCTACATTGGATACCCAGATCGACGACCCTCGTCGATTCACGACTTTGACCATCGACTATTTTCGAGGATTGTGGAGTCACAAGTCCCGAAGTCCCAAAGACGAAAGATCTATCTCCTTTCAGACTAACGCAGGGTTCCTAGGCCCCGGTCACATGGGTTCTTTGGGAAATATTGTGGCCTAAGCACTAATATTCTTAGCAACAAATGTGTTAGGGACATGGGAAGGATCCCTCGGTCAGATGGGTGGATAGTCTGAAGGGAAAAACGCCCTTCTCCTACAGAGATATACTTGACATTATTGCTAAGGTGAATTCAAAGGATCGACGGGACTTAGAGGTTTCAGTCAATCCTATCTTGACTCTCCTGTGGATTCACATCCCATGACTCTCTAGCAGCTAAACTGAGATAACTCAAAGATCATATAAATATAACAATTTATAGAATCTAAAGAGCATTTCTAATAACTTTTCAAATATTGAAGGACTTAGCCATAAACACATACATTCATCATCACATCCAATATATATATATATATATATATATATAGAATATGATAATACTTATCTATTTCAGATTGTAGCCAACAAACTGACTGTGGGTGTTCTCCTTTCCACCCAACCACTCTGGCCACCCCCGTGCCAAACCATGATATCAATAGGGAACAATGCCATTTATCATAAACCTTTTCTCTGTCACAACATCCCTACGAGGTTTATCATATGCTTCACCAACATTAAGCTCACAATCTTCCTCTTTTCTTCTGCATATCCGGATTGTGTGTTCCTCTCTGTGCATGCGTTCTCATCTGGTGTCTCTCCTGCTCTTTGCAGAGCCTCATGTGCGCTTTCTTCCCACTAACTATTTGTCTTCTCTTGTATTTATTTTTCTATATATCCTTCCCCGGGATGGGTCTCTACCTATCCCGTTCCTTCTGTCAGAAGGAAAATCGGGTCAGCTTGGTCTACCAGACCCCGTGGTACTTTAGGCTAACATTCTTCAGTTAGACCATGCTTCCATTCATGGGGGTGGTTGAGTGTTCAACCACCAATCCTTCCTTCATTAACTAATTCCTCTTCTTGGGATCCAAAATGGGGTTGATCATTCCCAACAAGGGGAAATTTGGGGTCACTTGACATAATGAACCCTCTCTTATAGTTTTCCCATTCTTTCCTCTAGTGATATCATGGTCAATACTTCAAGGCTTCACCCCCAGAGTTAGTTCTTGGAAATTTAAATAGTAATACATTTACATTGTTCCCATGCCATAACATGGTGATCATAATTAATGATTAATTACAAGTTGTGGGAAACATGGGTATTACAATCCCCCCCCTTAAAAAGGAACACTGTCCTCGGTGTTCTTTCTCAGTAAAACCGATCGCGCCTTTCCCATTCAGCTGCCTCAGAAGTCTTAACCCTCTTTCTGGGTCGGGTCCTTTCAGACTCTTTGTATTTGTCACCTGTCTTCAGTAATCTTGGAAAGAAACATATTAAACATATATTTCACGCAAAACATTTTACTGTTGCATAAAATTCAAGAAAAAATCATAACTTAGCACCATACTCATCTGTGTAGTTTGTGGATTCGTATCCATATGGTTGTCTTGTTTTTCTTGTCTCACCATTTTTCCATGGACATACCCATTGTGTGCATGATCCCAATCAATAGTTTATAATAATTATGAAGTCTCCTCTTCCTTGCGGTCACTCACCTTCCAGGCCTAGGCTCAGGCATCCCCTTCTCTGCTATACATTTCCTCATGCGATCCTCCTGGCCAATGATTTATCACACAAGAATAATTTTGAAGATTTCATTGAGCCTTACAGTCGAGGCGTCCCTCAGAATTTCTTTGCCGAGGCGTCCCTCCGCCTTGTGTTGCCACAACACAACATGTTCTAGGGCGTTCATGGCTTACCATAGGGTCCTTATGTCTCAACAGTAGCATCTTTCATGCTTTCCATCTTGAAAACCTTCATCTGTCCTCCCTAGACATATATTTTTCATCTCATCTGTATCGCAAGTATACAAAATTATGAGAAATTATCATCAATTTTTAATTCAGAATTTTCTTGCAAATATGTTACCCACATCTTTTCACATTTCCCATTTATTTTCAGATTTGTTTCGCATAGGAACCATATTCACAAGTATGGGTCTTTCCTTCCCATAACAATTTATCTCAACATGAAATTGTTCTTCCTTATGGGCTTACAATACTGCCATATCCAAGACCCTTTTTCTTCCTGCAACTTGACATTCCTCAGCCAAACAAATTGTTAGTTTTTCATGCACATTATATTTTCAAATGATGCATACTAACAGTCCAAGTCATTTTCATCTATTCAAGGGTACAAGGAAAAAGGGAAATATTATTATTTATGTAAGCATCCTTTTAACATACTAAATTTTCCCAATACAATTCAAATATTAAATGACTTTAATCGATGTGACAATATTCATGGCCACATTCATACCTAATGCACCCTTGCATTGATTTTCTAGCTGACACACTTGGTGACAAGCACTCTGCTATGGTGTGTTAGAGTTTAACCACCAACCTCTTCACCATATGGATTATTCCTTCCCGTTCACTCTTACAACAAGACTATGCTTCCTGCTACATGCTGATCATGATCCCAATCAACACACATGAAACTAAATGTTTCTTTTGAATGCACCCAAGCATTCTTCCCTCATTAGTAACCAGGGTGCCAACACTCATGGCCACCCGATTTTCTCTTTTCTTTAACTCCTATATAATGTAAGTAAAATATTGGAAGGCCCTCTTTCCTTAATGGGAAATCCGTTGTTTTCCATTTACGCAAACCTGCATTTCCTCGAAGCAATTCCATGCAATGTGCTAACTATGAGCATATTTATTCTCCAATCTCCCCAGATTGGTCATTTTACCGATGGTACTATTTACTCATGCATTTTATTGCAAGGATTTTAACTCATCCTTGACTAGCATAGACCTCCTCTCTTTATTGTTCAGTTTCTTCCTTCCTAAATTTTACCCTTCTTGGGTAGCAATGGAATACAACAACCACTCAAAATTATTTTCATATCATTAGGATAATGAAATATTTTCAGAAGGGAGTCCTACCAATTCACTTCATACCTCATGCCACATAGGTATGAACATTCTTATACCTTCTCTGGCTGTTAGCACCCTCTCGGATATTACCTCATCAATGGTGGTTTGTGGGGACTTTTACAGTCCCTTCAACAATATTTTAACAACAACCTCCTCATAGTTATCCTTTGCTTGAGGTTGTCCATCATTGACAACTGTCTTTCTCAACAACTCCAATTCCTCTATACCCATGTCATCCATCATGAATATATATTAGTTGTTAGGTAAAATAAAAATGCATGTATCATAGCATTTTAGTCAATAAAACTTTTTCAGATATGTCCTAATATATCTTAATGCACTTCATTACATTATTCTTAATGTTTTCATGAGTGCAACACACCAATTCTCAATTGTTTCTATAGTCATACAACCATCATATCTATGGTGTCAAACATTTACCTTTCATCAGTACAACAGTTTCTTGTCCTAGAGAAAACATAATATACAACAAGAAAGTGGTTAAGAGCTCTTCCCTTTTCCAAATCCTTCTACACAGCCTGGGACTTTCAGTCCAACTAGGCTATTTTCCAAGGCCTTACTGCCTTTGTTTAATTTGGCTTCAACCAAGCCTATTCATTCAAACTTACTTACTTACTTATTCTCCTTGATCCAATTGTACTTGTTCTTCATAGCTTCTCATCTAAGACCTACAATTTTGTTAAACAATCCATAGTTCTTAGGATGAGAAAAGTGTTCCCCCTTTTCTCCTTCTTTGCTTATGAAATCTACTTCTTATTGTGATCTTCCTGCTCTTTTCCTTGAGCAACCTCGTTAGGATCACCCTAACTCTTAGGATACATCAACAAGATCTAATAGAAAACATTTTGTTCATAAAGAGCCATGATCTTGTGCACGCTTCACATTACCATTCGGTTATCAGAATGGTCTACACTCGTGGGTTAGTTTTCCACTCATATATTTTTCTTTAGAATGTAATCTAGGATTCTTATATAAATAGGCTTGTAGCCCACTGCTCGATTTTCAATAGTCATTAAGGTGGCGACTCTATTCTCCTGACATAGTCTTCACACAACTCTTCCACGGGGAACTCCTTCAGCATGCAACTTCCCTATTCTATATCCTTCTCTATTTGTGATGGCCTCAACCTTGAGTTAGCTTCATATTTTTACCAAATTTTCCAAAAGGGAATATAAACATGCATCTTTGTTATGCATCCAGATTATTTGTCCACATATATTATTTTTTTTGCTAACTTACATCAATGATGCACTTAACCACATGCATAATCATAAATCATTTAACTTATGATTGTTTACAATTGTTCTCATGCAGTCCTCAAAGGCTTAATCACGTTGCCTTTTTTTCATGACACCAGAGAATCCTTTCTCATTTACTCTTTCATCTGTTTATACTATCCTTTCCCGAGGGAATGGAACACATTCCCCTCAAGCTATCATTCAAAACCAATATTTCATGACTCCTCATAATATAGTCGGCCATGCATACATAGTATTCATTCAATCTTGCAAAGTGTATTTCTTGCCTTACATATCACTCATCAAGGAAAACATATTGTGCCTTTAGTATACATACATTCTTACATCATACATGTGCATCACTTGCACATTTAATATCATTGATACTTAGTTGGTATTAATATCAGGCTTCATGTCAAGAAGCTTCACAATGCATTTAATCCATGCACTCCAACCTATACACACCTAGCCCAAGCATACATCATGCAAGCTCATTGCCTGAACCCTTTCCATGTTGTACATGTACATGGACATATTAGACTCCCAGATCCTTCTCCCAAGGATCTTACTTCCATTCTTAGGACAAGTTCCATAGAGATACTCAACACTAAGATTCCCTCTCATTTGGGATCTTGCAGTCATTCACATGCTATCCACATGGTCAATTTAACAGACATAACCATAACTATGTCCCCTTTCTATATGACAACAATAAACAAGAAATTATCCTTGCCTCTCATGTTATAATATGACTCAATAGCCCAGAATTATTATCTGGGCAAATCCAACATCTCCCCAAGGAAACAAGACAACTTATCAAGCTTCTCTTTCATGCCTCAAACCCTTCTTGGTCAACAGATTCCTAGAAGTGAATATTTTCCTAAACTCCCTCTTATAGCTATCTAAGTATACCAAGCTATTTCCATATGGTTATCATCCACCTTTGGGTGTCAATCTGACCCATTGGTCTTCTAGAAGTGCCCCAACACTTCCTTTACCACATTCAAGATCAACATTTAATTAACCATTTTACCTTATTTACAATATATTTTAATGTCTAATAATATTTGGAATATTCCCTTAAATCCCAGATACAATTTCAAATTATGTTACTTAATACGTATTTTAGTTTAGAACTCCAGAGTATATTTAGGTCATCAACAATATTAACCATTATACCTAGAATTCTTCCTTCTGTTCAGCAACGGTCAGGGACAGAGGTCACTCTCCTCCTCCCACAAGAATTCTGGCAGACTAGTTTCCTATCCACCAAACAAGGGAGTCTGTTGTGATTTCTCACTCAATCACTCTATATATCTACAACTTTGTTTATCAGATTGATTAGAAAAACCCTTCCCAACAATTCCTGTACCCAGAAACAAAATTTGTTTCTCAATTCCCTTCGAAACCTGAGTGTTGTGCATGCTCTTCCTTTTCAGATAATGGTCACCAGACTCATTCCTATGATTGTGAGGGGTTATACACATATACCAGGTTTAATCCTCCATTAAAGCAGTAATTATTATTGCTACAGATCCTTTCAATCCATTCACATCCAAGTCTTTATATTAGTTCCCATTGACATAATCCCACTCATGTAGGATAGACTTATCATTTCCAAAAATAAAATGGTAGGATTCTTCTGCCACATACTAGCAAGATTCACTGTCGTTTGGTAAAATCCCAACTAAATTTTAAATTTACATCCTTCTGCTCAAGGAACTTATGCAAATGATTTCTATTTGGCAGTAATATTCACAACATACTCATCTTAGCTTCGGTAACCCAATATTATGTCTTTACAATAACACGTATGATTGGACAGTGAAGTCAAATTCTTTATTTGGAAACACTAGCAACATATAGTGTAGATATCCAAAACACCTATTAACAGTAGGAGGTTTCATTCCCCGCTTCAGTAGAGGTTTACTAAGCCTCTTAGGAATGGGTAAAATAGGGTGTTACCCCTTAAGGTCCTCTAATAAAATTTATATGTGACTCACGCATGAGGCCAAGCAAGCCAAGTGTTGTTGCCATGCTCTAATACCAATTTTTAACACACCCAACCCCTAATTACCCTTTCTAGGGATGGAGCATCAAATTTTCGCGTTTCCTTGGTTCATTTTCTATCCCTTACTAAGAAGATCCATCTTATTATTCTCCTCCGAAGTTTATATCTCCCATTACGCGATTAAACCAGCTAGCGGGGTCCTACTTGTGACATCGGACTGAAAATCGGGGGCTAAGAGTCTGCTTAGCGAAGGTTTCGGTAATTCAAAACTCTCAGACATCGAAAGTTCCAACAGTGTTGTTGAATTTTCCAGACTACCGAACAATGGAGGAAATCAACGGTCCACGTCCTCCGCCGAGATCCTACGGTAAAATGGGGCTTCGACATTCGATGTGAAACACTCCTTTTTCCGAATCCCCAAAGTCCTGAAATCTCACCATGGGCCTTATCCATTCGACGATTGATGTTTGACGTTTAGCGTTGAATGTCCTACTTTTCAGTGTTTCAGTAGTCGGTGGTTGGTGGTCTTCATTCTACGTTTTTGGTGTTTCGGCGATCGACGATCGTCATTGGTATTTCGACATTAGACGATTGACTATCTGCATTGTACCCTCATCAGCTATACTACGTTCAATCTTCCAAACTCCCAAAATCATCCAGGTTCCCGGAGTTCCAGACACGTCACCAGCCATGTTGGCTAGGAAGGCATGAACCAGAAGTTGACATGCAGCTGGGTCAAAGGGTCACACATGTCCTCATTAGGGGGTGACACGTGTCGTGCTTTAATAGTCATAAAGGGTCTGTGAATCAACCAAATCTGGGTGACACATGGCACCATGGTAACGGGTCCACATCACCCAGGATAATGTTAGTGAGCCACGTCAACCCCCATCATACGGTTGGGATGTATCCATGTGGATCCATATATCTACGGTCCTCATTACTTCGTGGCTCCGGGCTTCAGAGCTCATCGAATACTCTCGACGTAAATCCCCTGAACAACCAAGTCTCCAAACTCTCAGATCTGTTGCCATGTGTCATTTTCCTACCAATGGTCGAGATTTATTTCGGTGTTCGTGACTTCGGTAGTTTCATACTTCATAGAATCTTGGCCAGGTTCCTCCGAAGTACGAAGTCTACGAACTACGAGATCACTTTCCACATACCCACTCATCCNCCAATGGTCCTAGCTCAACAGACAACACTTGATAGGGGACAAGTAGGGCCCACATGTCTCTTTATGACGCGTTCTTGGTTAGTTGGGTAGTCGAGGGTGGGTCCCTTAGATCGACGGCTGGGATGGATTTCGAAGGATCCAAAGATCGAAGGTCGTCACTTCGACATTTCGACCTTTGAGTGTTCGACGTGTATCTTCTAGTTTTCCTTCCAGACCACGCCAGATCTATCGCCACATGTACCTTGCATCTATGACAGGATTTACTCCGGCTAGTAGAGCTTCAGGGAAAACTTGCGCATCTTTAAATTGACGAATACCCAGACTCCTGGATAACCATTGATCTGTGGACACGTGTCCCTCCATTGTGAATGGTCTAGATTAACTTCGCGACTCCTACATTCAGGAGTTTTGGCACTAGACCACTCTTATTCCCCCAAAGTAGAACTTCACCGAAGCACTTAACTATTCCCTTCCTACATCTGATCTAATGGCTAAGAGAGATCTACATTGGATCCCCAGATTGACGACCCTTGTCAATTCATGACTTTGGCATTCAACTATTTTTTAGGATTGTGGAGTCACAAGTCCCGAACTCCCGAAGCTGAAGGAGCTATCTCCTTTATGACTAGCGCAGGGTTCCTAGGCCTCGGTCACATGGGTTCTTTGGGAAATATTGTTCGATAAGTACTAATATTATTAGTAGCAAATGGGTTAAGGACATGGGCAGGAGCCCTCGGTCAGATGGGTGGATAGTCTGAAGGGAAAAATTCCATTCTCCCACAGAGATGAACTTGACATTCCCTCTAAGGTGAAATCAAAGCATTGATAGGACTTAGAAGTTCCAGTCAATCCTACCTCGACTCTCCTGCAGATTCACATCCCATGACTCTTTAGTAGCTAAACAGAGATAACTCAAAGATCATATAAATATAATAGTTTACGGAAGCCAA
>SNQJ01S0085951.1:0-39080 GCA_010110895.2 Picea sitchensis | reverse complement strand
ATTCCAGATTGTAGCAAACAAACTGACTGTGGGTGTTTTCCTTTCCATCCAACCATAGGCTCAGAGGCATTCATTCTTAGCACTCTGGGAACCCCCGTGCCAAACCATGATATCACTAGGGAACTATTCCATTTCTTAGAAACCTTCCCTTTGTCACAACATCCCTCCAAGGTTTATCAGATGCTTCACCAGCATCAAGTTCACAACCTTCCTTGTTTCTTCTGCATATCTGGATCGTGCATTCCCCTATGTGCATGTGTTCTTGTCTAGTGTCTCTCCTACTCTCTGCAGAGCCTCGTGTGCACTTTATTCCCACTAACTACGTGTCTTCTCTTGTCTCCATTTTTCTGTATATCCTTCCCTAGGATGGGTCTCTACCTATCATGTTCCTTCTGTCAGAAGGAAACTCATGTCATCCTAGTCTGCTAGACCTTGCAGTACTTTAGGATGACATTCTTCACTGAGACCATGCTTCCATTCATGAGGGTAGTTGAGTGTTCAACCACCGGTCCTTCCTTCATTAACTAATTCCTCTTCTTGAGATCCATAAGGGGGTTTATCATTCCCAACAAGGGGAAATTAGGGGTCACTTGACATAATGAACCCTCTCTTATATTTTTCCCATTATTTCCTCTAGTGATATCATGACCAATACTTCAAGGCTTCACCCCCACAGTCAGTTCTTGGCAATTCAAACAGTAATACATTTACATTGTTCCCATGCCATAACATGGTGATCATAATTAATGATTAATTACAAGCTGGGGGAAACATGGGTATTACACCCATGATAAATCTTCCATGGAACATTGAAGTGATAGGGTCCCTACCTATAACTCTAAATATCTTTCTTAAATAACTGAGTGTTAGGTTCCCTACCTAGAAGTAGCAGGTTCCTACCCAAAACCTTATAAGGGTTTGGGCAGGAAACATATATCAATTTGATGTTTTAGACATGGTTTTTGAGGATTTTTGAGGGGTGATAATTTTTTCCCTTTGTTGAGGTAGATGACTTGAAACAAGAGGAGAAGAGTTCAATAGTGATTTCCAATGTAATAGTAAACAACTATTTAAGAGGGGAAATACCAAGTGGGCTAACACAACTTTGACATGTTGCTAATATATACGCTATTTGGCTAAGGTAGAGGACTTGCAATGTGGATCAAGTAGCCAAATTTTGGCAAGGGAAATCAAAGGTGAATACTCAAGGGGGAAAATTAAAGGGATTAGGTGGGCCAACATGTAGGGCCTTTTTAACTCACTTTGACCTATTTGATTAGGTTGATTTGACCACTCTTACATGTTGTTAATATCCACCTCGTGATCCATTTCACTAGGTTGGGTATACAACATCAAGATGACATTGATAAATGACCCACTTTGACATGTTTGATAACACATGACTCATTTCTATGACACACCACTAACAAAAAATGACCCCCTTTTTCAAGTGAGAAGGATTACAATAGGAGTTAGAAAGTGTTGAGTTTTCAAGAGAGATGATATTGCATATTATTTTATTATTATTTAATATGCAAAAGGATCACAACTGAACGATGGATATCCACAAAACAATAAGAGATATCCTCAGGGAAACCCTCAAGGGGGAGAAAACCCTGCAAAATTTCCTCAGTATAGATTCCTCCAACATGTACAATGTCATACGATGCTCTTTCACAAAATCAAGACCAAAGATACCGAGACACAAACCAATAATAGCCTCCTAGATAAGTGCGTACTACTCTCTTGTACTTATGATCGATGATAGATAAAAATGACTCGATATAACCTCTATTTATACTCTAAAAGACCTAAAATACATGACTTATCAATAAATCTTTTTACAATTACATTTAGGAATAACCAATACAATTACACTTAGGAATAACTTCCGAAATTACATAAAATATCAACACTCCCTCTTAATTAGGAAGGTATTCTATTCGACATAGACTCTAACACTATTGCCATCCACACGAGATCATGACCATTGAATTTCATACACACGAATCTATAAATCACAAGAAATCCATAGTGACTTCATAACATGCATTTAGGGTTGTTGGTTATCTCTCTAATAGCTACAACATGTCATCATGAGACTATCTAGTTTCCTGTAGAAAATTCGGATATCTTATGTATGACATCTAGTACCCTGTGATAACATCTGTACCGCATCTCTTCAACATGCATCCAGGGCTGGTGGGTAGCTCTCCAATAGCTACAACATTTCATCATGACATTCACTACCCTGCGATAACATATGAAGCCATCACTCCCTCTGAAGAGGGACTACACCGAGCTTGTCCCTAAAGTACTCTAACTTCGTCCTTGACAACGGGTTTGTTAGTACATCCACAACCTTCTCATCGATAGCCAAATATTGGAGCCTCACTGGTCCCTTATGCATCATATCCATGATATAGTGATACCTGATTTTAATATGCTTCGACTTATCATGAAACATCGGGTTCTTTGACAACTTTATACAACTTTGGTTGTTGCATAAGATACAAGTAACCTCCATTGCAATATCCAAGAATCCAGTCAACAATTTATGAAGACACACTGCTTCACAACTTTATGCACATACTCCACCATACACTGCCTCATCCGTACTCAATGCTACACATGAATTCTTATTACTGATTCATGCAATCATACCGGATCCCAAAGTGAAGCAACATCCTTAATGTACTTTTCTGGTTTGCAACACTACCGACACAATCTGAATCCGAATATCCAAGTAGACTGATCTCACTGTCTGCAACATACTTGAGCCCATAATCCACTGTACCTTTAAGGTACCTGATCACATGTTTTACTGCAATGAGGTGAACACTCCTGGGGTCAACCATGTACTTACTCAGGGTGTTCACAACAAAACATATATCTGGTCATGTATTCATCAAATACATCAATGATCCAATCATCTTCATGTGTAATGTAGCATCCACAACCTATGAAGTCATATCATCTAGAAAATTCATATTCGATGCCATTAGTGTAGCCATCGGTTTACACACCAACATCCCGAACCTCTTCAGGATATCCACAACATATTTTCCTTGATTTAGGAAGATATCACTCTTCCTCTGCCATACCTCTAGATCCAAAAAGTAGTTCATCAAAACTAGGTCTTTCATTTCGAAATCTGAAAAGATTTTTCTCTTACACTTGGTGATGAGCTTCTCCACTCCTGTCAAGAATAGGTCATCCACATATAGTAGTAATATCACTGGTCCATCATCCTCAACTTGGAAGTAAAGGTTAGGATCTGCACTGCTCTTGGTAAATCCCAAGCTCATCAGAAAACCATCAATCCGACCATACCATGCTCTCAATGCCTACTTCAATCCATATAATTCCTTCTTTAACTTGTACACAAGTGTCTCCCTATCATGTGTCTTGAATCCTTGTGGTTATTCCACGTAAACCTCTTCCTCTATTACCCCATTAAAAAATGTCATCTTCATGTCCATCTGATGAACCTTACATTTCATCACAGTAGCTATTGAAAGAACAACCCTTATTGAACTATATATTGCCACAAATTTGTGCACCCTTCTCTTGATTTCCAACCAACTTTGCCGAGGCTCCATTTTCACACCCTTGTCTTTCATCAATTCTTGTACCTTTGCAACATCTTCCCACCTGCCAAAAGCAATGTGGATGGTTGATAGAATCCCATATGTTGTAGGGTCGTTTGGTTCCATTTCCAGAATATTTTCTTCTACATGTTTTCCCATCTCCATATTTCCATGGACTCTACATGCCACAAGCAAGGTCTACCACACCATTGAGCCATATTCAAGTGGCATTTCCTTGATTAATTTCTTTGCCTCATCCAAACATCCATCACGACCAAGCAGGTCCACCATGTAGGCATAATCTTGGAATGATGCCATAATCTTGACTCATAGAGTGAAAGTACTCACAACCTTTGTTCATTAGGCCCTCTTGGATGCATGCAAACACAATACCAATAAAGGTAATGTAGTATGGTTTCATCCCTGTGGATTGCATTTCTTCAAACAGTGTAATGGATTCCTTTCCATGGCCATGTTGATCACATGATGCAATCATCATAGTCCACAATACACCTTCTCGCTGAACAATTTCATCAAACACCTCACGTGCACTTTCCATATCCCCACACTTGCCATACATATCAACCAAAGCGCTTCCCACAAATACATCACATTGAAATCCCGTTTTAATGATATAAACATGAATCTCTCTACCATGTTCCATAGTTGTTAGAGTGGCACATGCTTTAATAACACTGGTAAATGTGAACTAGTTTGGCTTCATGCCTTGCAAATCCATGTGAATAAAACACTTCAAGGCCTCCTCAACGCACCCATTCTGAGCATATCTGACAATCATAGCATTCCATGAAACCATGTCTCGAGTAGGCATTCTATCAAACACCTTTCAGGCATTAACCACATTTATCTGTCTTGCATGCAAGGTAATAAGTACGTTTCCCATGGCCAAATTTTCCGTGAAACCTTCATTGGAAAATCAACAGTCGGATGACTGCCATCACCACAAATTCTACAAAAAACATCACTTTTGAAACCTATAATTATTGAAGGGAAATCACATTTCCTATGGCCTCGTTCACCAACAATCCTGCAGAATTTATCATCCCGTATCATCCCATTCAACGTCGCAAGTTCTCTAAACTGCACCTGCTTGTGCTCGTTCAAACCCTCGTCCATAGGCATAAGAAACTTCTCCACCATGCCCGCATCTTTTTTCCAAAGCATCATGTGTCTCCGCCTCAACCAAAACATGAAAGTCTTCATTCTCAGATGGATCAGGTTTCAGATCACATTTCCATTGTAATCTACCTTCCTTGACAGAATCATTGCCTATTCTAAAAATATTTGCATCAGTCTCCTTCTCCATTCTCTTATGGGTGTTTCCTTGCGGGGCAATAATGAGGACGATGAAATTATACCCTGGAAAATCCTTCACATGAATGAACAATTTCTTATAAATCTTCGTCAGGGGGTAATCTGTTGGAGGCTTAAATGACGGTTTTCGCTTGATAAGATAGGAAATGATCTCCTAACTCTCTTTCGTAATATTTTCACACGATCTGTATTCCCTTGTATTGATTATGATCCCATCGTGATCATAGATGGGCTCCAGAGACGACGACCGAGCACCCTCCGGTTGGTCGTCCAAAGGCATCCCCGCTTGTAATAACCTGTGGATATCCATTAACCATGCATTCAAAGACTGATACCATGTTGATTATAGGTTTCTGTTTCCCTTCCATTTCCCTGGTCCCTCCCTCCCGTGAGGGAGTTAGGCTCAATCCCGCTCTAATACCATGTTGAGTTTTCAAGAGAGATGATATTGTATATTCTTTTATTATGATTTAATATGCAAAAGGATTACAACTAAAAGATAGATATCCACAGAACAACAATATATATTCTCAAGGAAACCCTCAAGGGAGGGAAAACATTGCAAATTTTTCTCAGTATAGATTCCTCCAACATGTACAATGTCATACAATGCTCTTTCATGAAATCAAGACCAAAGAGATTGAGACACGAACCAAGAATGGCCTCTTAGATAAGTGTGTACTACTCTCTTGTACTTATGATGGATGATAGATCAAAATGACTCGATATAACCTCTATTTATACTCTAAAAGACCTAAAAGACATGACTTATCAATAAACCCTTTCACAATTACATTTAGAAACAACCAGTACAATTACACTTAGGAATAACTTCCGAAATTACATAAAATCTCAACAAGAAGATCAAATCATTACAAGAACAATCAAAGGCCATTGGTTGAGGAGGTAGGGAAAATGATCTAGTGGGTTTGTGCAAGATGGATGCATCAAAACAACCATGCTCACATGTTATTAACAAGTGATCCACTTTGTTGACAAAAGTCTTAAACACCCCTCATGAATCTCAGTGAAACATTGAAGTGATGAAGTGATAGGTTCCCCACCCATAACTCTAAAAATTATTGTTCCAAACATTGAAGTGATAAATTCCTTTTGAAGTGATAGATTCCTTTCTTAAAACCTTATAAGGTTTTGGGCAAAAAGCCTATCACTTAAATGTTTTAAATAAGATATTTGAGAATTTATGAGGGAGGATAATTTTACCTTTGTTTCCCATACGAATCATACAACCCAAGAAATTAAAGTTCCTATTAATATGGTTTCCTTACGGGTAAAGTTCCATTATACATAAAAACTTGAATCAGGATAAAACTCAACCATACTTGAAAATTTTGTATGGACCAACACAACTTTAACACAATGATGAGATAAAACCTATTTTTTTTTACCCATTCGACTATCTAAGGTTTACCACTCAAACACATTTAACAATGTCCTCTTTGACCCATTTGACCTAATTTCGGTGACCACTCTATCTAGTTAGTAGGTGTTAGTAACCAACATCCAAGATGAGACGACTAGCAAAGCCTTATATGCAAGGGATAACCTAATTACATAGGCACTAAATGTCACCCTAAAACATGTTACTTTTTTATCTATTCAAACCCTAATATATGCATTATAATTTATAATTTATATATACTACGTAGCCTGATACATGCATTATAATTTATATATACGACGTACTCGAATTGAACAAAATGTTGTCAGCATTGGGATGCGCTACATTCTTTCCCGTCTTTTGAAAAATAAAATTCTTGTAAGCTGTAACACGTCGAATATCGTCCTTTATACGAAGAGTATCGAACAAATTGTGAGCAAGGGTTTGGAATAAACATTACGGCCGGGCATTCTCTATGATTTCTTGCCGGGGAGGCCTTGCTCTCAATTATTCTGCGTTAAGGAGTCTTTAACAAGTATTTCAACATACCCATTAAATAAGTGAAGGTGGAGAATCGTAATTACCATTCTGTGTGTTTTCTGTCAACATATTGTTGTGATTGCAGGGATCAGGATTTCTCAGAAGCAAGCACGCCATGGGCCAAATCTGGGGCGGTTTACAAAACACGTTTAAATGTATTTATCTCAGATTACACTCAGTATATATCATTTTTTCTTATTAATAGGTCAATTTTACTTTCTAGATTCCCTCAATTTAGATCCAACTGTTGAAATGCTAGATTTGTCCATCAATTTTTATAACCTAATCATGTTGTGATGCAGACTCCCTCAATTGAGATCCAACTGTTGAAATGCTAGATTTGCCCATCAATTTTTATAACCTAATCATGTTGTGATGCAGACCGCATCCCAGATGATGTCGTGAATAAGGCAACGGGCAACGTATTYGACAATTTAACAGCTGGTACAGAYAGAAAAATTTCTGTCACGAAGAAACCTCTGACTTATGACAGGCTGCATGAAGCAATAACTGCGGTCTTCAAGTAAGATTCTATAAGTGAGAAATAATAATAACAGAAGCTAATATTTGAGAATGGCAGTAGGCAAATAATAATAACAGAATGTAATATTTGAGAATGGGAGTAGGATAATGAGGGAGCAAATTTTTATTGGGAATTTTGTTTTTTAGTTAAAAAAAACATAGAATGGAATTTGGTCAAATTTTCAAGGGTAGTTTGAATTTAATATGGATTAAAGTTTCGTGTATTTCATAACCTTATCTAAACGTTTTACTTTATTTTAAACCAACCCAGATATTAAAAAAATGGATCAAAATTCTGTATTGATCTAAAATTTTATAACAAACCATCCGAAAACCTACAAGAAAAATAACTCAAGAGAAGATTGCTACCTAGCACATTCCTTTAAGGATGTATGTTATGAATCTGGTGATAAGTTTGCAACTTTTACTGTGTATATTTGGAGATCCTTTCATTCATCATCGTTATTTTCTTCTGGATCAGGAAAATCAACGAGACTATCCCGGGCGCCAATTGTATTGCTCCATCAAAGGATTACGTGGACAAAACACTCAAGGTATGTAATCAATTCTGCTTGGAAATATGAACTGTAAGTAAAATCTGATGCTGGCGTGATCAGTGCGTCAAATTTAATATTCATTTTGCCACAATTTATATTAAGGATAAGGAGTTAACTAGTTCAACTGGTTTTCGTCGATATTTAACTATTTCTGTTATCAGTCTAGACCTACAGATTTATGCCAGCTTTGAACGGAAAAAAAAACCCCTAGAATTTCTCACAAAAATTTCCTCGACTTTTTTTTCTTTTATATTGAACATTGAAATAGTAAAGATAGCTTGGATTCCAACTGCACGCAGGAATCCGTTTCAGGAAAAAGAAGAGAAGAAATCAATCGCGAGGAATTCGGCAAGTTTGTTCGTAAGTTCTCTCATGGCCGTCTAGTGGCAACATGCGCAAAAGAAGTGGTGCTTGTTTCATTAGCAGTCCTTGCTGCGTCTACTTTGATAAAGGAGGCCGCTCGGAGACTACCCAAAGTGGGAAATTTGCTTGCGACAGTACCCATTTCAATCTTTTTTACAACAGTTGCCTTGGCTGTTGTAATCATCGTAAACAAGTTCTTTCAGAAAACTCCTCCGAGCCAACTCCGATAGAACTACCAATAGATATGTGATATTTTCCTTCTTTCAGAAGTTAGTTTGATTTTAGCCCAATATAAATATTGTCATGAATTCAGTGGAGTTTATACCTCCACTTACATCTGGAAGCATGAGTGATGTTCTATTCTCTTTATTTTTCTTTCCATAATATAATTTATAATTTCCAGTGTTATAACTGTTATGTAATGTCAAGAAGACAGTACAATGCAGATGTGTGTTTTTTTCAGGTTACGTTTTATATTTTGATTGTTTTTGGCTATTTTTTTGAGTTTGTATAATTTTAGTATTTTAGTATTTTTCAGATTTTTCAGTCTGTTAATTTATTTATGCATTCAGAAATGCAATTTAAACAAGATTTTGTCCAAATTTACATTAAAAAAACCTAAAAAATAAAACTTTTAACTAATAAAAAAATATTTTATATTTATAAATTTTATAATTATTAAATTTAATCTCTTTATTTTTATATTATGATTTATTTTCAATAATGTATTCATAAAAGTAATGTAATGATTTTTCAATTAACATAATGGTTTTAATCGGTGATTATTTTTATATTATGATTTATTTTGAATATAATATTTATAAAAATACTAATTTTTCTATTAACATAATGGGTGTCTTGTTTGACTTTCCCTTTCCTTATAAGTGATAATACTAGTTCCATTTTAATAATAATGGTTTTTTTTATTCTCATAATAGTTTTAATTAACAATAGATTATAAGTGATAATACTAATTCTATTTTAATAATAATAGTTTTTCTATTAACATAATAGTTTTAATTAAAAATGGATTATGTTGAATTATGTGAGGTGAAGAATAATTGTGTGGCTTGTTTAACTTTTTCTTCCTTATCTACATGATTTTAATATATAGATGCATAAAAATAATAGTCACCATTTTAACAATAAAATGTTATTCCTATTATAAAGTATAATTTCTCCATTAATGCCCCCTCCCTTATTTACATGATTTTTATATATAGATGCATAAAAATAATAGTCTTCATTTTAACAATAAAATGTTATTCCTATTATAAAGTTTTCTAAATCCATATGATAATATTTTTAAACTTCTTACATTACATAAACAATAAACAATAAATGTGTAAACAATAAATGTGGTTTCTTTATAAGCCCATAAACATGACAATCAATATATAATGCATACATAACATAAGATATATCATTGAGAAATTAAAAAATCCAGCTTTGAAATGGATATTTTACTCTATTTAAATTATTAAAGGTGCTTTAAAGTTACATTGTTAAGATATATCATTGAGAAAATTCTGAAAACTCCATCTTTGAGACATATAGTGCATACATAACATAAGATATATCATAACATAAGATATATCATTGAGAAATTGAAAACTCCAGCTTTGAAATGGATATTTTACTCTATTTAAATTATTAAAGGTGCTTTAAAGTTACATTGTTAAGATATATCATTGAGAAAATTCTGAAAACTCCATCTTTGAAACGACTCTAGTTAAATTATTAAAGGTGCTTTAAAGTTACATTGTTTTCTCACAAGAATAGTTTTTTTCTCTGGCAATAGTTCAAAGGAAATATAAACAATATTTTATTTCACTTCAAAGGAAATATAAACAATATTTTATTTCACTAACCACTATCTTGGTTGTCTTGCCATTCTCTCTATCTTCTACAAATTGTGTAGAAGAGAGACTTGACATGACCTATGTATATTTTATGTTGTTTATTCCTTTGCTAAACCTTCAATCCAATCTCTTCTCTTTTTCTTCTCGACCAAACTTCTCATCCTCATCTTATTTTTCTCTTTTCCATGTAGGTGGAATGACAACGACCTTTAAAAATGATTCAAAACCATATCTCCAAGAAGAAGTTGCAATGGCCTTGATTTTCTTGATCACAAGTTGTCTAAATGACTAAGGAAATTTCCTTCCATAGATGCACCAACCTTTTGTGCAAGAGATATAATTTTTTTTTGTCCATTTTCCCATCTTCCAATTGGTAGAGTTTTATTGGCTATGGAATCTCCCTAGGTCCCTTTTTTATCTTTCATTCCCTCTTGTCCTTTCTACATGTTGCATGGTCATTGGAGGAAGACACTCCCATTATTCCTTGTGGGGTCCCTTTTCCTTTGCAACCAGGTTCTTTGTAGGGTTGTTGTTCCTGATGGGTTGGGTAATCCCCATGGAGTCCTTGGGAAAAATGGGAACTTGTAGTGTTATCATGTTGTTTAGTGGAGTTTGGGGGGTGATCCTTGCAAATCCCTTGGTACTAAGGCTTCGCCTCAAGTACCAATGAGAACTTTAGAAGGGTCTCCTAAAATGTGGAGTGGAGTTATCCTTGCAGATCATTTGGTACTAATGCTTAACTTCAATTATCAATGGGTTAGGTGAGGGGACTTCCCCATATTATTAGTTATCCATTCATTTTCACCACATGTCCGCTACCCATCCACCATGTAACTCTTCCATATTATCAACACTCCACCACATCCTCACTTAGTGACATCATCAATTGTACATCAAGCATGAAAAACAAGGGTTCTTTAAAAAAAACATTAATCAGTGAATATACCACTTATCCATTTCAAAACTTCAAGGATCCATTCAAATCACACCTCCCTAGTGGGAGCCTTTTTGTCCCAAAATATTCTAGGGAAAGATGAGGAAACCTCTTTGCATCCTAATTTATCTCATACCATTTGGATTTCCTCGAAGTACATCCCTTAAGGCCAAGTTGCCAAATTTATTAATTTCCTCTTTAAGTCACTCAAAACTTCTTATGCAAAACTGTTTCCACCTCCAATTCTTCAAGTGCATTTAGTGAAAAATCTTTCACTGTAGGTATAACTTTTTCTTCCTCTTCCCCATCTAGCAAGGGTGGTTCAAACAATCAAAATTTCTCAAAACTAATCAATGAATACACTCTCATATGAAGGGGTGAGTTTAGCTTGAAAGTAGTGTCACTAACTTGATGAATGATCTTTGAAATTTTATATCTTAGAGGATTCAAATTATTGGATACCCCTTACAAGTGTTCTTTGCTTAGATAAAGTCACATTCTATCCCAAACATAGAATTTGTGATCAATGCTATGTTAATCATGTATGAGATTGTACTTTTATGGACTTTTCTCAAGCTACTTTTGCACTTTCAAATGAAATCAACACATGTTCTCTATGAACTTGTCTACTTTCCTTGCTACATTAATTATACATGTTCCTTGAAATGTCCATAAACACCATTAAATGACGAGGGTGGAAAATAACCAAAACAATTTCCAAGGAGATCTTTTAGTGGAAGAATGAATTTTATTGCTATAAGAGTGTTGAATATAAATTACTTTTTTCATCCCATGTCTTTGGATGCTTGTTGTTATATCCTCTCAACAATTGGACCGAAGTTGTGTTCACAACCGTTTTAGTCTACCCATTAGCACGAGGATGGAATGTAGTAGAACTCTTCATATTTGTATATATCATTTCCCACAACGTTGTCCAAAATTTTCCTAGAAATATAGTCTTGATCAAGCACAATTGAACTTGGAAAACCAAAATGTACCACATTTTCAAAGAACAACTCAATTGATTCATTAATTGAGATGGTCTTGTTACAAGGAATAAGCACACATCTTGTTGAACCGGCCCAAAACTACAAATAGGTAGTCATGTCCTCTCCTTGACATAGGAAAACCTCCAAAAAAAATCATATAACTTTACTTTCCTAAGCCCTAGTTGGTATTATAATGGCATGCAGAACACAAGCTTCCTATTATTCAACTTACTAGCGGTGAAAATAATACAACCTCTAAGAAACTCAAAAACTTGTTCTTGAATCACAAGATAGTAAACATATCTCTATAGATTTGGAATGGTCTTGTAAACACCACAATTTCCAACAATTTGAGAAGTATGAACTTCCTACATCAACAAAATTTTCCTTTTTTGTGGTATAGTCAACTTTCCAAACTTGTAGAGTATCCCATATTGAATATGGTATTCATTTTTGTCTAGATCAATAACTATTTTCTCCTTGAGATGTTGAAAGACATCCCAAAAATCAACATCCTCCCTATAATATTCACTTTGTAAATCATGTGTGAAGGGCTCAAGGTATGCAATAAATTCCATGGCTGCAATATTTCATATGAATGGCCTTGACAACATATTGGATAGCTTGTTTGTCATACCTTTCTTATATTTGATAAGTAGATAGAATTGTTGAAAAAATTCTATCCACTTATAATGCCTTGCTTGCTACATTTTTCTTTGAATTTGCAAGTACTATAATGGATTTTCATAACTATGGATTGTGGTTTCCTTCCCCAAGAAACAATGTTCCATTTCTTGACTGCTTGAACTAGGGAAAATATATTCTTATCATAAGTAGGGTAGTTCAACACCACCCCATGAAACAACTTTGAATGGTTCCAAATTACTCTTCTTCCTTGTATAAGGACTGCCCCCCATGTAATACTTGCATCACTTTCAATCTCAAAAGGTTGCTACAAATGAGGCATGGAAAAAAGTTGTGCATTACTAATATTTCTCTTTAGTTATTAAAAGGACCTCTATTATTATTTTCCCGAATGAAAACTCTTCTCTTTGTTTTTTATAGCATGTAGTGGTGTGGCTACCGTTTAAAATGATGAAATGAACTTCCTCAAATATTTAGCTTCTTCCATGAAACTTCTTACATCTATCAAATTGGTAAGGGTAGGCCATTTGTTTACGAGTTCAATCTCTATTGGATCAACCTTTAACACTCCTACAAAAATCACATGTGTACACCAAGGACTATTTTCCAAATTCATACGTCTTTAGATTAATGAGAAATTTCTCCTTCTTAAGTGTGTCTACTATCTATTTCAAATGTCATATGTTAACTTTCCAAGTATCATTGAAGATTAGTATACCATTTTGACATACAATTACAAAACAATACATAAATGGACACATCACATCATTCATAAAAAACATAAAATTTACAGGTGCATTGTATAATCCAAAAGGCATAGATAATCATTTATACAAACCTTGCCTTGTATTTAACATTGTCTTCAAAATTTCTTCATATTTACTCTAACCTGGTGATTACCTGATTTAAGGTCAAATTTATGAAAAATTTAGATCATTCAGTGTAACACCCCATTTTCTCCCAGTCTGTAATTATGATTAATACTTAAAGACTATGACTGATAGACAATGTAATTATGTTTAATGATAAATTTCCAAGGAGATGATTGAAGGGTGAAACCTTGAAGTACTAGCCATGATACCACGAGTGAGAACTGGTGAGAGGGAACTGAGAATTACCCTATTTACCCTAAGATTTTAACCTTCACCTAAGGAAAAACTTGATGACCAGATCTATTTTAAGTACCAATCCTTCCTTGTTCACAAGAAAAAAATAAGTTACTAAGACTTGATCTAGTGGTTGAAGCAGTTAAGTTTTCCTTAATAATTGTACAAGAGAAGCGACTAGGTGAGTTGAAGCTATCAACCAAAAGTATCGTGGAGGTGTTGTTAGCACACTTACTTATACTAAGNGGGGGGGGGGGGCGTGAATCAATATAGGACTATTTTTACTTTTCTTACTATCTTTATCAATTTATTACTTCATCAATCATAAGAAGTTAATAGGAAATTATCATACTAACATATAGTCCACAATACACAAAGATTTAACGTAGAAACCAAAATGGGAGAAAACCAATTCTTTTTTTCTTGATAAAATCTTGTAGACACCAACCTACTATTACAATGCTTATATGAACCAACCTACATGAGACACCAATATCCTTGAATAAACACTAACTCAATAATATTTGTAGGCACCAATATGTAGGAGACACCAATCCCCCAACTGAGCACCAACTCAGTTCTTATTGTAGGAACCAACTTATAACTTCTATATTCATAGGAACCCACTTGTATAAGACACCAATATCCTTAGCTAATCATTATCTTAGAAATTATGTTTGTAGACACCAATTTTTATTGGTAACATGAATTTGTTGAAGCCTTCACCTACATAAATATGTTTCTTTGTCTCTGTTGTCACCGTTCTCGATTTGAATAGTTTCAAAAGTTCCTTTTTACTTGTACCTACCAACCACCTTAGATAATTTTATTATCTTTATTTTATTCTTTGACTTCCTTAGACCTCACATCCTCAGATATTCTCTTCCTCAATCCACATATTCACACTTCACACACACCATAAAACAAACATGACATTTTTATTTATATACTTTCTACTTCATGTTTTTACACACACAAAAAGAAATATTGCTCAATAGGTAAGCTTCGAGTTCTCTTATCTTGATTTAAATTAGGCTATCGAAACACCTCCATAAAAACCAATATCAATCTCCTTCCACTACACATAATCTATTCATGGGATCTTATCACTCATGAGCCATCAGATGCAGTCCCTTAATTTGATCGTGGTCATTGATCTACTTATTGGTCACTGACACATTTTCTAATTACCTCTTAATTGTTCTACAGGGGAAACCAGAGAACAAATCATTTACTTTGTTAAACAAAGGATTCATATATTACTTGTGAATTTTCATGCACTATCTATGCTAGGGAAATCTACTCAATCTGGATAATGATGGTGAATTTGAAGCAAAGGAATGTCAGAGAGAATAAGAGAATATGAATTAGCCAAAGCAGAGAGTCACCAAAGTCTAAAACACTCACAAGGAATAAAACCAAGGACTAATAATATAGTGTAGCTGGGGGAAGCATCCAGTTGTGACCCTGGTCTAGGCATAATGAAAAAGGGAAGCTAAATGAACTATTCTACTGCAGCTAGTGGAAGCATCCAACTGTGACCCTGGTATGGGAGTAATGGAAAAAGGAATCTAAACTAACTATTCTAGCGCAACTAGTGGAAACTGTTAGCACCAGAAGTCACCTCTGGATTGCGACAAAGGTAAGCCCAATACCCATCAGTTTGTATGTCACAATGAATAAATTTAAGGGTGGTCTAATGGACACAGTCTCAAGATTATATTGCTTTAACTCAGAAAACTGGGTTGGCATACATAGAAAAGTGAGGTCTTAGTCTAACTTCAGTCAGTGATTTGCTGCATAGTGGTGAGTAGGGGGAAGAACCTAAAGAAGACGAAGTGGTCTGCTGTGGACGTCTGGTATTTCTGCAGCTAAAGGAGAAGATAACTTGAAAGACAAGATATTCTTGGCTCAGATCTACAGGGAACTAATTGAAATTATCATGAACTGAAATCAATCATACATCACAATTCAATGGTAATCGCCCGACTGGATCGTCCATGCTTGGGTCATTCAGTGTTGGAAGGAAAGAAACACAGGGAACTGATTAAAACCGACAGTGGTGTCACTGTGATGAAACATACATCACACAAACACAACTATCCTCGATTGGATCTTCCATGCCTGAGTTTTCTAATACAACCATTACAAAGAGATGAAAAGGAAACTAAATTTCATTAGACAAGAAGTCTCAAATACATAACATAAGCAGAGAACCAAAGGCTTTTACTAAAGCTTTACAATCGGGAGCTCCGCTCAACCATCTACACTTACAAAATATAAAAAATAAGTATATATACTCAGAACTGCTAACGTCCCCCATGGACACAATTGGACCCCTGCATTCAAAGATTTGCTTTTCTTCTCCCTCTGTCAGACTGCACAAGATTTCCTTTGTGAGACTCAAATCTAAGACAATATGGGTTTTGCAAGAAAATTTCATGACAGGGTGACCTTGGGCTGATAGCCCGCCTCCACAACTGGTGCTTCCATGCTTCCTATTTATGGTTGAAACAAGTTTTCAACCACCTTCTTCAGCTTCATTAACTTCCCTTATTGGGATCGAGACAAGCCCAGACGTCCATGAATGCTCTTAGGTGGCACTCCTGACTTGCTGAGTTAAACTTTGCACCTTGAAACCGTGTTTCCTTCCTCTGATTTTAATACAAACACTCTCGACCCCTTTGGCATGGCTCTTTTCAACCGCCCCATGTGACTACGGGCCATGACCTCACACTTGTCTCGCATGATGTTTCAGGGTTTCTTATTTCGAGAGTTTTCACCCCATATTGGCTTCAATATCGTGATGCTCGAAATCATGACAAAGTCGCTGAGATCGATGGTGAGACTCGCTTCAAAATGGACGACCACGATCGTTCCCTTGACAACATGAAATTCCAACTATGCGACGAGCGCTAGCCCCTTTTCCTGGACCTGCTTCCTTTGTGACTGGGCGCTAGGACCTTGGGCCCAATTTCTGGGAGCTTTTGCGATTTTGAATTTGAGGAGAAAGAGATGCTTCTCCTGGGAAACCTTGAATTCGTGAAATCACGAAATCGAGATTTCACATTTCGGGGCTGTTAGCACTCTGTAAATATATTTGGATGATAAAAAGATGACGAAGGTAACTTTTTCAACCAACTTTGATACTCGAAACTAGCATTTCGGATATGGAGAGGGCTCTCTCAGAAGTGGCGTGGTCTCCGCCCAGGATATGACTTTGAAAACAATGGCTAGATTTGACACCTATGGTAAAATGGTTTCTGGTTATATTGGCGCAAAAAAGCAAAACTTGGGCTATGGGGTTGATCTGAGGAAGAGACGAAACAAATGACTTAGTGAATGGATTCGAGAGGAGAAGGCTAGGCGAGCAACAACCTTTAGTGTAAATCGTAAAGTGTGACGGGAGAAAAGAACAGGAAGTAACTCAAGAGCACCGATGTGGACGAATTCAAAGTTAGCTTGAGAGGAAAACATTTTGTCTAAGTGGCGCAAACAAGGGGTGCTATACAGCGAATCCGCAAGCTCAAAAATTCGTTCTGAAATAGACATTATAAGCTATGAAATAAAAGGTAACAGGAAACACATACATGAATAAAGGCCACAATACATCCGACTATCACAACTAGAATCTTTTCATCAAATCACAGGACCTTTGCATTAGATTTCAGTCAAAAGACTCAGATTACATACAATAACAGTGGCTTACCCAATTTTTCCAACTAACTTTGTTTACATGAAAATGATCCCCATATATAGAAAACTAATTTCACCCTTGTTTGTTAGGGTTGAGCTACTCCCTCCTAGAATAATGGTTCCATTTTCTTTGAAAGAGAACAATAACTTCAACGGATTCACTAAAAATAGAAAACCTGACTTTTCCAAATCATAATCGTAACCGAGATATTCTTTACAATCATTGATCATGATCAAAATTCAACCCTATTGTTTTGATAAGTCATCATTTTCACTTCTAGACACTCTGTCACCCCTGCACAACAAGTCTACTATGCAATAGTAACCTACAACAAAAAACGCACCAGAATGCACAACAAACTGGGAAAATAGGCGTTAAATATGACATTGTATCTCACTGATAAAAATCTATTTTTAGAAATTGAGAGAGGTTTTGGTATCTAAGATATTTATAAATAAAAACCTCTCTCAGTTTATTTAAATTCATCTCCAAGTGGTCGAAATACGTGTCGCAAAAACATGTCTTGGACAGGAAATCATGAAAGATGAAAAATAGGGCTCAAAGATTCCTTCGAATCTCCCAATACGTAACACATTTTTAAAAATCAGAGAGAGTTTTTTATTATTTTATTTGTCCTCGACAAAACCCTCTTGGGGATTTTCAAAATTCCTCTCCAGTTGGTCATAAAGTGATCTTGAATTTGACCACTAAACTAGTCATTTGCGTAGTGCGACCTGTAGCCTATGCGTAGGAAAATCCTTTGCGCGAAAGCATCCTATGTGCGACAGTATCCCACTGCATGAAAAAATCCACTACGCGAAAGCATCCTATGTGTGAAATCATCCTATGCGCAACGAAAACCACTGTGCGATGACATCCTATGCGCAACAACATCCACTGCGCGATGAAATCCACTGCGTGACGAAAATCCACTGCATGACGAAATCCTCTACGTGACGGAAATACACTTCGTGATAGAATCCTTTGCGTGGTAAAGCGCTCTGCGCAGCATGTAACAAATTTTGCATCGCGCAGTTGTAAATGGAAATGGAAATAATAAATGAAAACCTTCCTTTTGAAACTGATGCTTGGAGATGTTAGATGATGCTAGGCATAAAAAAAATATGGGTGCTAACATGCATGATTTCGCAAAATTGTTGACAAACCTCTAACCTTAGCCATGAAAATCATGGTGCTAACAACTGGCTCCAATGGGGATGCTATTCTCCCTATGAGGTAGCAAAGAATAGTAGATCAGGTGCCAATCCATTGGGCTTCTCCTAGGCTCAACTTTCCAACTATAACTTGTATCCTTCATCTGCTGAAAACCCAAAACTATATATGCTCCAAACTGAAATCTGAAACTAAGGTGAAAATGAAAAATGCAGATTGCTAAAATAAATTCTCGTAGTACCGAGCTTATTCACACTCCTACCTACCCTAATTGCTGAAAATTATGCCAATCAAGTGAAATCAAAATTCCAATGAAACCATGCAAGCACTTTATCCACTTTTTTCTTTCTTTGCACATTCTTGCTCCAAAGCTTGTTTACTGTTAATTTGTTAAAATTTTTATCTATAAATTCCAATCTCAAAAAATTAAAAACATTGGGGTTGTTTACCGCCTCCAACAAAACTGCAAATGGATCCTCCAAAACATGCATAAAACAACAATCATGTTTCACCCCTTCCACTGCATCCTTGATTTCATGTAATTCAACATGTTGATTACCACAAAAGGCTGAAAATATGTTGAGACTACTGGAAATAACAATCTTCTGAAGAAGAAGATAGTGCTGGCTGAAATGAAACCCCTAGTGGCAAGCAATACATATGTAACATTGATGTTGATTTACCATCATATTTATTTCCAAGATCGTAGTTGATCACGGGATGAAAATATGAACCGAAACAACTTTCCATGTAATCAACAACAGGGTTATTAAATTATGAGAAGGTTGTTGGTCCTCTTCACTGATAACAATTTTCTCATGTAAAACAATGTCACTGTGAATGCAATCAGACTTCATTGCTTCCTCTGTTATCTCATTATTTACTTTCAACAATTCAAAGGAAGAAAAATATAATGGAAGATAGTTTTCATTTGCAAGTCCACTGCTTTGTTCATATTCAACATCATGCCTGAAGGATTTCTGATTTGAAACATTATAAACATTTTTCTTGAGCAATTTGAAAGAAGAAAAACAAAATGCAAAGGTTCTTTCACTGGATTCAAAACCTTCTCCATTTTCTTCTTTGTAACTGTGATATGTAGGCTGATTGCTCTCATTACATTGTTTAAAAGGAACATTTTCTGATAGAGAATGTCCAGTTGGTTGTTCTAGGAAGTTAACATCATAACCATCATCATATTCATCATATATAAGAAAATCAACAACATCTGCAATGTCATCCAACAAGAAAAAGTTTGGGACATCAACCTACTCTTCAACAAGCTGATTTGCAAATTCATTTTCTTGAATGTCTACAAATGAATACATAAAACAATCAACCTCATGCTTATCATGAGATGGATCAGAAACTAAACTAGTATCAAAGAAATTCGGGAGAGTAGCTTGTTCTTCAAGTTGATCATCATTCTTTTCAATCACATCCTCATGATATCCTTCAATAAAACTTATGACATGATCAACCTTCTGCATATTATGTACAGTCTTTGGTTCCTTAGCTTTCAATTTCTCATCCAAAATCTCATTTTCCAGCTCCTTACATGCTTGAATATTGTCTTCCACTTTCTGAGCATTATTAAACATCTGTTGCAAAGACATAGACTTCCTCTCCATCAGAAGAAAAGAAAATTCTGATTGAAAGGTTGTTACATAATGGAGCATGGAAACAAGTTCAGGGGCTTGGACTTCTTTAAGCAGTTTATAATAAAGACTAGAAAACCTCCTACTGAAATTTGATATGGTTTCATCTTTAATTCATCTCATGGCATAAAAATATGAAAGGAGTAGATCCCATGACTTTCTCTCACCCCAAAATCTATGAAAATCTTCCCTCAGTTCATCCCACGAGCTAATCAACTGAGGATGAAAATGTCTGAACCATGCTTTGGCATCTCCTTATAGAGACTGAGAAAAGGCCCTCATAGACACATCATCACATTCAATCTCAAAAATATCTATAAAATGTTCAAATATTTGAATATGTTTTTCAGTTGAATGTCCATCGAGATCTCCATTGAATCTAGGAAGGTACTTATAATGTTTCAGAGGAAAGTCATGAATGATGGAAGACAATTTAAGAGGACTGTATCTTTCTTGAATCTTGGAGGGTACAGGATTAAAACAGAATGTACAAGCTCAACTTTGGTTTCGTTAAGATCACAAGAATGATCATGAACATCATATGGCTTAGAGGAAGGAGCTTGGTGAATAACAACTATACAAGAAGGAGGCATACCTACAGTTTGCAATGAAGGATATACAAGGGTAGATCTTTGGGCCTCATTTGAATGTGTTATCACTCCAAGAAATCACTCCCCGACTGTAGAAGGGTGTAAGCTTGGTAACTTTAAAAATATCAATAATGTGGAGGAAAAGAGGATCAGATCGGATGACATTATAAACTCATATCCATTTAGAAATACATCAGTCACTTGAAAGACCAAGGCTTTCAACTATGTAACTGAGAAAGTTTTAACTTAATGTGTGGAAACATGGAGAAGACCTATTATGCTAACATAAATACCTATACAATAATATATGTGGATGGGCAGTAATGATAGGTAAAATACTCTTCACACCAGCAGAAAAATATATAATATTGCATATAATATATGGCCAGACCCAACAGGTATATACTTCCAACTTTAGCTTATGAATGCACCAATAGGATAAGAACTATCTGGCATTAAAACAAACATCGGAAGAAAAGTATTTAAGTTTAGTATACCAACGAAGAGATGAGATGACAGCCTTCTGTCATTGAATATACATAAACTTGGAAATAAAGGAAATGGAAAACTAAGTAACACAGTGAAATAAGCTCGATGTCAAGATATATTAATGGACATCTCGAAAGGATGAAATGTACAAGTCTTCAAGAATAGAACCACAGTCCTTAGACTGTTCTCCTCCTATGAATTGTGTCTCTGTGGGCTTTAAATAAGCTTTACAAATCAGTCTCAATATCCTCAAAAGATGGATATGATAACCTCTTTTCCTATCTCAAATTCGAATTTGTGAGGTGGCTAGAAAAGACATAAATTTTTGGAAATATGCTTCTCAAAGATTGAACTATATCTCTCAAATAAAAAAAACTGTGTACAAAATGGAAGAGCATTTTGTATATTGTTTTGTTTTGAGAAAAAACCTTTCTCAATTCCTTGAGATTCGTTTTCATTTTCCTGGGATTTGCATTTTAAAAACATATGTCAAACAGGGAAATTCTGAGATCCGAAAATTAGGGCTCCGAGATGAATTCGATTCTCCCAATATATGACACCTGTAGGAAAATTGAGAAAGGTTATTGTTCTTTGATGTGTTATTAACAAAATCTACACCTGTTTCTCAAAATGATTCTCCAGTCGCTCAGAATCATCATTTGAAATGATGGCGCAACATAGTAAAAACAGACTCTTCTGCACTTTTGGCGGCTCATTTGACCTTGAAAATTTGATTTAGCTGTCGAAAGCCCTGAATTTCGACGGCTCACAACCCTGTAATTTTACCACTTAGCCACCGAAAGATAAAAATCAGGTTTTGGTCTATTTTGAAATGCAATTTGATTTATGTGTTGGAATGATATAGTTCTAAGATCTTGTCTCAAAGCTTTTAAGATTTATAAATAAATCTTCTACCTTATAATGATTTATCACGTGATATCAAAATAATTAGCAAATCATTTTTGATCGCTAATAGAATGCGGTAAGTGAAGAAATATTCTTTTGAAAAACTCAGGAAAGGACAAGAAGATATTGATAATACCAAAAAATACTTCTTGAACTAAACTTAAGCTCGAGTACCTTATTTTTCCATACTGCTCTTCCATATCTCTGTCAACAGGTCTCATTCTCCAATGGAGTCTTTGAATTACATTTGAATATTGATTGGAGTCTCCATGAAAACTTTATCTATGGATTCTTCTACCAGTGGAATCACCTTCAAATTGATTTTTTGATGTGTGGAGTCGCCAGAGCAGAAATACAGCCAATATGTGCCTAAGTGTCTACTTCTCTCAAACCTTAGAACTGAAACAATGTCATTCTTCCCAGGGAAAATTTTCAAATTCATCCCCGACAACAACGCCAGAATGTTATCACTCCGTAAATCTATTTGGCTGATAAACAGACGACGAAGGTAACTTTTTCAACCAACTTTGAGATCCGAAACTAGCCTTTCGGATCTGGAGAGGGATCTCTTAGAAATGGTGCGGTCTCTGTGCAGGATATGACTTTGAAAACAATGGCTAGATTTGACACCTATGGTAAAATGGTTTTTGGTTATATTGGCGTAGAAAAGTAAAACTTGGGCTATGGGGTTGATTTGAGGAAGAGACAAAACAAATGACTCAGTGACTGGATTCGAGAGGAGAAGGCTAGGTGAGAAACAACCTTCAGTGTAAACCGTAAAGTTTGGTGGGAGAAAAACATAGGAAGTAACTCAAGAGAAACGCTGTGGATGAATTCAGAGTTATCTTGAGAGGAGAACATTTTGTCTAAGTGGTGCGAACAAGGGGCACTATACAGCAAATCCACAGGTTCGAAAATTCATTCCGAAATAGAGAGTATAAGATATGAAATAAAAGGTAACAGGAAACACATACGCAAAGAAAGGGACACAATACATCCAACTATCACAATTAGAATCTTTTCATCAAATCACAGGACCTTTGTATTAGATTTCGGTCAAAAAACTCAGAATACATACAATAGCAGTCATTTACCCAAATTTTCCAACCAACCTTGTTTAGATGAAAACGATCCCCATATATAGAAAAATAATGTCACACTTGTCTGTTAGGGTCGAGATACTCCCTCCTGGAATCATGGATCCATTTTCTTTGAAAGAGAACAATAACTTCAACGGATTCACTAAAAATAGAAAATTTGACTTTTCCAAATCATAATCGTAATCGAGATATTCTTTACAATCATTGATCATAATCAAAATTCAACCCTATTGTTTTTATAATTCATCATTTTCACTTTTGGACACTCTGTCACCCCTACACAACAAGTTTTCTACGCAACAATAACCTACAACAAAAAGCACAACAAAATGTGCAGCAAACTGGGAAACTAGGCGTTAAAGATGACATCTTATCTCACTGACAAAAATCTATTTTTAGAAACTGAGAGAGGTTTTTGTATATAAGATATTTATAAATAAAAGCCTTTATCGGTTTCTTTAAATTCATCTCCAGGTGGCCGGAATACGTGTCACAAAAACATATCTCGGACAGGAAATCATGAAAGCTGAAAAATAGGGCTCAAAGATTCCTTCGAATATCCCAATACGTCACACATTTTTAAAAATCTGAGAGAATTTTTATTATTAGGTTTGTCCTCGATAAAAACCTCTTGGGGATTTTCAAAATTCCTCTCCAGTTGGTCAAAACGTGATCTTGAAGTTGACCACTAAACCAGTCATTTGCGTAGAATGACATGTAGCCTATGTGCAGGAAAATCCTTTGCACGAAAGCATCCTATACACGCCAGTATCCCATTGCACGAAAAAATCCACTGCGTGAAAGCATCCTATGTGAGAAATCATCCTATGTGCAACAACATCCCACTATGTGACGAATACCACTGCACAATGACATCCTATGCGTGACAACATCCACTCCACGATGAAATCCACTGTGTGACGAAAATCCACTGCGCGACGAAATCCTATTGATTCCATATAAGACCGCTCTTAGTGCTACGACCTGTAATAATGAAGACTTGGATGGCACGGCTAGGACTTGGGAAAAAACAAAGACTCAGTAATAGAGGAAAAAAGAGAAGTAATCATCCATAAGGGGAATAGAAAAGATCGGGGCCGATATCTTTCAGGCAAATTTTGACAAGGAAAACTAGTCAACCAAAGGATGAAAGAAAACATCAAAGAAAAATATATGCTAGGAGGAGAAATCTATGATTGGGTTTGCACAAAAGCAGGGAAAAGATAGGCAAAATCACAAACCTAGGCCAAAATCACCTTCCACCATAACATGACAAGCTTAATTGCTAACATTTAGCTCCACGGGGGTTGGCATGCTCCCTGCGAGCTTCCAAGAACACGCAACTCCAATGCATTTCTTTGTGTTATGGAGTCTTCTATTTAAAAAAAGAATAAACATAAAACATGAATGATATTTACAATGGTGGGACGTCGACTGTGACTTTTAAACAAAAAACCTTTTCAAGAAGTGCCCATTTACAGGGCCAACAAAAACTTCACCATCCTCCAGATTCTACAACCTATAAGTATTATTGGGAAATGTCTCAGAAATATTAAAGGGTCCGATCCAAAGGGCCTCAAATTTACCATGATTTCCCTTGTCTTGTCTGGGCGCATCCCATTTGAGCACTAGCTCTCCCAGCCATAAATCCTCTTTTATGCTCTCCCTGTAAAAGGCCTGCTTGATTTTCTGCTGACGGTCATGTGCTCTGTCCATCACTTTCTCTCTAGTCTGCTGTACTTCTACCAGCTAATGAATCCTCCTGATCATATCATTGGGCTCTTCCTAGAAGTTTTGGAATAAATTTTCTACTAGCAAGGCAAGATGAGAGGGAAAAATTGCTTCAGTCCCATATACAAGATGGAAAGGAGAGATTCCCAGGGACCATTTAGTTGTCACTCTATCATCCCACAAAGAAAATTTGAGCTTTGAATCCCATGCTTTCTTGTTTTCCTCTAACAATATTTTGATGGTTTTGATGAGGCTTTTGTTAGAGGACTCTGCTAATCCATTGCCTTCCGGATAGTAGGGGGTAGAGTGGATCAACTCAGTTTCAAACTGCTCATAGAATCAGATCAATGGTTCATCTTTGAAAGATGCAGTGTTATCGGTGACAATTCTTCTCGGACAACCAAACCTTGCTATGATATCCTCCAGGAAGTTGATGATTACCTTGTGGGACGTGCTCCTTGTGGGGATAGCTTCTATCCACTTGGTAAAATAATCTGTGGCCGTCAAGATCCATCTATGTTGACCGTTGGATGTAGGATGAATCTCCCCAATGAAGTCTACACCCCACTGCCGGAAGGGCCCTAAAGCAATCACAGGTTTCAATGGCAGGGGCTTTAGCTGCTGCTTTCCTGAGAATTTCTGACATTTATCACAGGCTCTGATTTTTTTGAAAATATCAATGAACATAGTGGGCCGGAAATAACCATCCCTAAGAATATTATGAGTCATCATTTTCCAGAAGTGATGCCCCCCACACGAACTGTCATGAAAGTCCAACATAATCCTTTGTGCATCATGTGGGTCTAAACATCTCAGAAGTACCCCCAGGGGGTCTTTTCAATATAAAGTTTTACCAACAAGGAAATATTTAATGGATTTGAGATTTAAGGCTCTTTCCTTGTTCCTTTGCATTCCATCGGGGGGCCTAAACTCTTGTAGAAAATATATGACATCCTTGTACCAAGGGCATCCTGCTAATGGGGGGTCTGCTTGAGAATTTGTATCATATGGTTTAGCCTGCTGATTTTCTGAGCATTAGTTGATGAATCTTACCCCCAAGGATTTGCAATTAGATTTGGCCAGCAGTCTGGCTAAACCTTGACCTTTAATCAATTTGGTGGGCTTTATCTCCAGGTCAAATTCAAGGATTTTGGCAATCCATCGGCTCCTCCTTCCATCTATGTCCGACTGAATGAGAATTTCCTTCACGGCAGTTGAAGTTACATATGCAGTGATTTTTTACTGGAGGACATAGAATCTGAAATCCTTGAGAGTTTTACCCAAAGCGTAGGCCTTATTTTCCATCATGTCATATTTTACCTCAACATCTCTCAATGCCCGACTGAAAAAGGAGATGGGTTGCTCCAAACCTTCAACATTCCTCTGTAACAGAACAACCGCTACAGTGTCAAATGAAGCAAATGAGAAAATAAAGAAATCCTTTGAGTCATCGGGAATGATAAGCACAGGTGCCTCAGTCAAGGCCTTCTTTATCATATCAAAGGAATTTTGAGACTCAATAGTCCATTTAGCTTCATTTCCCTTACTCAACATGGTTGTTATAAGCTTTTCCATCTCAACAAAATTGGAAACAAACCTTCTCTGAAAATTGTTTTTTCCCAGGAAATATTGGACTTCTTTCTTAGATCTTGGGAGTGACAAGGTTTTAATTTATTCAAATAATATGGGATCAATCTTGACTCCTTCAACTGATACTATGTGGCCCAACAACTTTCCCTCCTTCATGGAAAACATATATTTTTTGGGATTTAAAGAGAGACCAAACTTTCTGCATTTCAAGAACACCCTTCTCAAATGCTCACAGTGCTCTCTGTCAGACCTGGAGAAAACTGTAATGTCATCTATATATATGACCACGAACTTGTCCCTTTATCCAATGATAGCTACATCCATGGCTCGCTAAAAGGTCACCCCTGCTTTCATCAATCCAAAGGGCATTTTTGCATACATGCACGTAGCCCAAGGAGTGGTCAAGGACATTTTTTCTCTGTCCTCAGGCAAGAATGAGATCTGATTGTAGCCCAAAAAACCATGAATCATGGATATCCTTGATGCACCAGTTACCCTTTGTAATATGTGTTCCATCTTCGGCAAGGGGTAGCTATATTTCTTTGAGCTCCTGTTCAGGTTTCTGAAATCGACACAAAGTCTTATTTCCCCACTCTTCTTCCTTATTGGGACCAGGTTGGCCATCCACTCTGAATATCTCAAGGGTGTGATGATTTGGGCATCTAGTATATTCCTTACCTCTCTTTCCATAATAGGCAACAACATAGGGTTTATCTGTCTTAATTTATGCCTAAATGGTTTGGCCTCCTCTTTTAGTGGAATCTTATGTTCAATGACAACTGTGTCATATGTTTTGAGGTCTTCATAGGTCCAATAAAATACATCAGAAAATTCCCTTAATAACTCAACATACTCGGCCCTCTGATTTCCTGTCAAGCTGCTTGACAATTTGACAAACTTTGGCTCCTTCTTTGTGCCAATGTTGCACTCCGTTGCATCAACTTCATCATTTGAGATTTTACCCTTCGCTGCCACATCATTTTTGTCAAATAATATTTCCAAAGGAACCAGTCGTTTTGGAATGTTATTACTGGGAAACTGAACAATATGATGGTCAAAAGTTTTGTTCAGAAACGCAACAGTATGAGGATTTATTTTGGGTTCAGGATATTGATCAATATGTAATGCTTAAAACTCATCAACATTCTCCAGGAAACTTTTGATTTCAAGATCATCTTCAAACACTTTCCAATGCTTGACATTGTCAAGTATAGAGGGTCTATATCTCACTTCTACATCATACCCGAGTTTAGGTGGCAGAGGAACTCCAAAATTGCTTGCTGAAACAACCAAAGAATAAGCCACAATTTTTTCTCCTCTTGGAATAAATGATATGTTGAAATATAGGAAAAAACTGTCAATGAGGTCCCATACTTCATTTCTGTAACTCCTAATCTGAGGGTGTTTGTCCTGATAAATTTTTCTGATCTGCTGGATAATCAATTTAGCATCTCTAAACACAGACATATCTTCAATCCCCATGTCCTTTGCATCCCTTAATCCCAAAACAATAGCTTCATACTCTGCCACATTATTGGTAGCTTCAAATTCTAATTTGTACGACAGAGATGTGGTTTCCTGAGGAGGGGAAACAAAAACTACCCCAGCACCAACACCTTCTTTAGAAGAAGCTCCATCAAATAACATTTTCCAAACAGAGGTAATTGGAGTAGAATATTCATAGAGAACAATAAGCTTTCTTATTTCAAGAGGGGTCTCAGGAGTGTCAGCGAAATGAAACAGACTGGAACCCAAATCAATGTCAAAGGAAAATATATGACGATTGGTAGGATCAACTTCATCACTAATAATTTAGGCCAATTGAGCTTCTATGTATAATCTCCTATACTCCCCTCCAAAGACTGGAATGGTAGCATATGTGAGGTCTATCTGCAAGGTTCCTCCAAGTCGTTTTATCCAATATTTTGACAACAACATGCCAAACTTGGGAGGAACATAAGCCACCATGATATCCATGACCACACATTTCATGGGCAGCTGAAATAAGGTTACCACCAAATCTTTCATGACCCCAAGACATTGCACTCTCCTCGAGTCAAAAGAATACAAATCATGATAAGATTTTGTGACTTTCAGTCCTAATTCTTCCATGACATTTTTGGGCATGAGATTATGGGAAGCCCTTGAATCCATCAGATAGTTGTGCAACACCTTGTCATGTATGTTTAGGGATGTGTAGAAGGGAGGGGATGAATCATCTTTGTCTTCTACCATAGGACCTAAGATGACTGCAGGATTTTCGTCTTGGAGGTTTACTGAGTCTATGGAATGACAGGGTGGTTCAGGGTACAACAACTTAGAGAGGGACCTCTTGAAGTCTTTGTTCTTGACTACCTCTGCCAGGGGGACAGGGATTCTGATATTCTGAATTTCATGCTGAAAGATAAAGGAGGAAGGGGGTTTCAAAATTTCTCTCACCTCTGGGATAGGGTGTTTGGATATTGGCGAGGGATTCTAAGATTTCTTTTCCTTAATGGTATTCGTTGCATGCTTAGTAGGCTTCTCTGCTCTGGGAGGCTAAGCAGGGATGTCAGACTCTTCTATTTTCCTCTTGGACCGGAGGCTGTATTTGCTGGGACTAGTATTGGCATTTTCGCCCTTTCTTATCTCATTTATTTGACTGTTCAGGAGGGATTCCTCGTATGCGGATTGATTCAAATGGGGAAATGGGGAGGTGTCTCCAATATAGTGAATTTCAGGTTCAAGATCCTCTTCTTCCCTTTCCTCATCAATAACAAGGTTATTTTGAAGGGGAGTTTGTATTTTCTGATCGCTTCTATCTCCGTCCCTCTGCTCCCTTGGCATAATCTGAGGAGCATTTTTATTAGGCCTCTTGAATATGCCTTTGTTATCAATATTTGGGACATTCTTATAACCTTGCTTCCCTTCGAATTTCATCTTTTCCATTTCTGCAGACAAGGACTTCACCATCTTGGTTAATTCATCTACTTGAGGGTAGGATGCATAAGAACCATAGGTTGAGGCCTCAGATATTCCTATTCCTCTGTCTCTGTCGGCTTTGCTCCTAAGTCTGTAAACTACCAATACATTGGATTCTACTTCCAAGGCTGAATCTTGCATATGAGTCAGGGAAGTATCTCTTCTTTCCTTGAGCAGGAGGCAGAAATTAGGGTCAAAAGCACTGGTATAAGTGATTTTGGCATAGGCTTCTGTAGGCTTTATCTTAGCATAGATCTTATTGTACATCTTGTTGAATCTTTTGGAGAAATCAAAAATAGATTCTCCCTCTTTTCTCTTTAGGGACCCAAACTCTGTGATATAATACATAAATTCCTTTTTATCCCCCCATTGTCTCAAGAAGGCATCATCTATAGCCTCGATACCAACAATAGATCTAGGGGTTAATCCCCTAAACCACTTCCTAACCTCACCATCAAGGCTCTGGACAAAGACTCTCATCTAGACGTCTTCATTTTCAATATTTAGATTGTCTACATAACTGTAGAAGGCAACAAGGTGCTCTTCAACAGTTATGTCCTCCTCTCCAATGAACTTAGGAATATGTTTTAGGTAATCTCCATTAGGGAGGGAATTCATTGGATGAGGTAGGACTAGAGGGGAATATCTTATAGCCACTATGGCATCCATTCTGTTTCTAGGGGGATTAACACCTGCCATAGGGATATGAGGTGGAGGAGAATTAGGAGGAGAAGGGGTTTGAACTGGGGAGAGTGGGACCGAGCCTCTAGGAGGAAATGGAAGCAGCAGAGGATTAAAAGAAAAGGCTAAAGGGCCTAAAGGAAAAGAGGTTTCTCCATCTGTAGCAACAACAATAGGATGAGGAGTGGTAAATCCCAGGGTGGGAAAATATTCAGACGCACTGGGTCTAAACTATGGTACAATTTCAGGAGAGAGACGAGTGACAAGGGTTTCTCCCTCCAATCCCAGACCAGGAGGGGAAAACTCAATAGGAACACTCCCAAAATTTAAAGTTCAGGAAACTCCAACATAAGTTATAACAGGGGAGTGATAAACAAAAATTGGAGTTTCTAAATAAGGACAGTGGAAATTATAAGAAATACCTGGTTCAACAGTAGAAGTACCTTCTCAGAGGGATTTTCCCTTTCTGACAATTTCCTCTGGGTCAGCTTCAGGTGTTTCTAAAGGCAGCTGTGGAGTAGACCTCGTGTGTCTGCTTATAGAAGACATAGCTGAAACAGTGGAGTTGCCAATGGATCTACCTCAATGGAGTCACCAAAGTGGAGTCTTCAGGTGCACGGTTGCAATATTTAATGTACTAAGTTTTGATGCACCTTCAGAACTAGTAAGCTTTGTCGTTCAATCCGAGGGAAAAACTTCAATTTCGTCCCCGGCAGCGGCGTCAGAAATGTTAGCACCAGAAGTCACCTTTGGATTTCGGCAGAGGTAAGCCCAATACTCATCAGTTTGTATGTCACAATGAATAAATTTAAGGGTGGTCTAATGGAAATAGTCTCAAGATTATATTGCTTTAACTCAAAAAACTGGGTTGGCATACATAGACAAGTGAGGTCTTAGTCTAACTTCAGTTAGTGATTTGCTGCATAGTGGTGAGTAGGGGGAAGAACCTAAAGAATACAAAGTGGTCTGCTGTGGATGTATGGTCTTTCAACAACCAAAGGAGAAGAGAACTCGAAAGACAAGAGCTTCTTGGATTAGAGCTACAAGGAACTAAATGAAATTATCATGAACTGAAATCAATCATACATCACAATTCAATGGTAATTGCCCGACTAGATCATCCATGCCCAGGTCATTCAGTGTTGGAAGGAAAGCAACACAGGGAACTGATTAAAACCGACATCGGTATCATTGTGATAAAACATACATCACACAAACACAACTATCCTTGACTAGATCTTCCATGCCCAAGTGTTCTAATACAACCGTTATAAAGAGATGAAGAGGAAAATGAATTTCATTAGACAAGAAGTCTCAAATACATAACATAAACAGAGAACCAAAGGCTTTTACTAAAGCTTTACAATCGAGATCTCCTCTCAACCATCGAAACTTACAAAATATAAAACATGAGTATATATACTCAGAACTGCTAACGTCCCCTAGGGATGCAATTGGACCCCTGCATTCAAATATTTGTGTTTCTTCTCCTTCTGTCAGACTGCACAGGATTTCCTTTGTCAGATGCAAATCTAAGAAAATATGGGTTTTGCAATAAAATTTCATGACAGGGTGACCTTGGGATGACAACTCGCCTCCACGACTAGTGCTTCCATGCTTCCTATTTATGGTTGAAATGAGGTTTCAACCACCTTCTTCAGGTTCATTAACCACCCTTATTGGGATCGGGACGAGCCCAGACGTCCATGAATTTTCTTAGGTGAAACTCCTGGCTTGTTGAGTTAAACTTGGAACCTTGAAACCATGTTGCCTTCCTTTGCTGTCAATACAAATGCTCTCGACCCCTTTGGCATGGATATTTTCAACCGCCCCATGTGACTGCGGGCCGTGACCTCATGCTTGTCCCACATGCTGTTTCGGGGTTTCTCATTTCGGGAGTTTTCATCCCATCTTGGCTTCAAAATCATGATGACCGAAATTGTGAAACAGTCATTGAGATCGACGGTCAGACTCGCTTCAAAATGGATGGCCACAATCGTTCCCTTGACAATACGAAATGCTGACTATGTGACGAGCGCTGATCCCTTTTTCCATACCTTCTTCCTTTGTGACCGAGTGCTAGGGCCTGGGCCCAATTTCTGGGATCTTTCGTGATTTCACGTTTCAGGAGAAAGAGATGCTTCTCGTAGGAAACCTCTGATTCACAAAATTATGAAATCGAGATTTCGCATTTCGGGGCTTCGAGATATGGGTGCACTTGTCGACGAGAACTCCTAACTCTCGATTCCTGAAATTGCCGAAGTCAAATCAATGGCCCTCTTCTTCTCACAAATGGATAGCCTAGATCTTCCCCTTCATGAATCGGTATTTCACGATCCTTGATGCATAATCTCTCAACATTTTAAATCCCGATTCCCACGCTCACTTGATTCCATATAAGACTGCTCTCAGTGTTGCGGGCTGCAATAATGAATACTTGGATGACACAACTAGGACTTGGGAAAAAAAAGACTCGATAATAGAGGGAAAAAGAGAAGTAATCGGCCATAGGGGGAACTCAAAAGCTCAGGGCCGATATCTCTCAAGAAAATTTCGATAAGGAAAATGAGTCGACCAAAGGATGAAAGCAAACAACAAAGGAAAATATACGCCGGGAGGAGAAATCTATGATCGGGTCTGCACAAAAGGTGGGAAAAGATAGGAAAAATCACAGACCTAGGCAAAAATCACCATCCACCAGAACATGACAAGCTTAATCGCTAACAAAAACATGCAGCTACAACTTTGGTCTGGACATAATGGAAAAAGGAAGCTAAATTATTGTAGTAAAGGAGAAACAAATTGGCCAATATCTAGTCCTGATGGTGACTATGTTGAAGGTAGATCACATCCTTTTGTTGTATGACATCAATCAATTCACTCTACATATATTTAACTAAATTAAACATTTCTGGGATCACACATGGAAAACCAAGAGATAGAATTGAATGCTACTGAAACTAGAAATACAAGAGAATAGATTAACTATGAATGTGTAATTGAATGGAATATGAAAACATAGTATTTAATCCAGAAAATGAGGATATGATACAATATGGATACAATACACCATACTTGTCTAAGGAGGGGGGCCAACCTCCCTAGGAAAGGAATTGGTAGAAATATTTAATCACAATTTGAGCTCAGATGCATATCACACCGAAATTATGACTAGAAGATGCAATATCATATTTCTTATTAAGATGCAAACAAAATTCAAAATTACAACCTGCTTGAATCTCACTGAGTCAAGCCCTTATACCATTCATTATATTATTTCTTTAGTAGCAAATTATGGAATACATCCATGAAGATCTACGATCCTCAAGATGTTCTCAATTTTGGTTAACAAACTGCCTAAAATAGGGATGGTGGAGAGTGTGTGATAAAACCCCCTGGATCATTTGGATATCAGTTGGAACGATTTCCTATATTGTTTTCCACTTGCGTAGATCCAACTGTTCTCCCACTCTTCTCTTCCTTGAATTTTTTTCCTCATCCTTTTTTCATGGAATGATATAATTGTGGCAATTCCTTTGGAATCATTACCATAACAAGAAGCTAGCGATCCCCTTGATGCTTTTGTTATGAAGTTGTTGTAGTGTGTTACAACAATGTAGAAGGGTGTTGTAACAATGTGGAAAAGTGTTGCAACAATGTGAAAAAGTGTTGCAGTAATGGAAGGCCCATTGCAACAATGGAAAGGGCTGTCGCAACATCGAAAAGGGTTGTTGTAGCAACGGAAAGGCTTGTTGCAACAACTTATATTGTATTTATGCTAATTCCTTTTTCTATCATAACAACCATATTTCATTAGTAAGAACAAAAAAGTCAATACTTCCTCTTTTACACTAGAAAAATCTTCTCAAAGTGACATGAATTATAGAATGACATACCTGAGACAAAATGAATTAGTTATAGTAAGGTAGAAGTGAAAAGGATGATGAAATGGTGGAGAAAAGGAAACAAAGGTTATGAAAAAAAAGTTTTTTGGAATCCCATCATCTCCCACCAACCAAGAATTTTGCATTTCCTCATGCATATAATCAATTTTAATATGAAGGAGTGATTCCTTTATGGAGGCTGTTGATGTTCTAATTGTCATGCCAATTATAAAAAACTATATAGTAACTGTCCATTTCCTCTATCTTTTTCCAAAATATTTCTTCTTCCCTTTGAATTATCTCAAAACTTTGTTGATACTCTGGCGCTAGAAGCCAAATCAAATAATAATGGAACTTAAGACCAACTGAGTGATTTACACAAGTCCTCACACACTGTATATACCTTCTTACCCATTTTTCTATTGGTATGAAGTTGTGGTAGTTAAAGGCATCTTTTTTTCTCTGATCTCTACTTTGCCTTGTTCCCACTTATGCCTTCTTCCTAGTAGGGCATCTCGTAGAAGTGATTCAATGAATTTTACACATTCATAAATGTCCTTCTCCCAATTATGAGCCATGAAGGGTTAATCGTCTTCAGAATTGGCCAGTGGAAGTGTGGAATGAGGACTATATTAGGTTTGTCGAATTCTCCCCTCACCAATAAGTCACTAATTCCATTTGTCTTGGAAACTCTAAAATATTTACCCCATTGAACATGATTGTTTGGATGAGTTAAATTCTCTTAAATGTATATCCCCTAAAAAGGGGATTGGATTCCATTATTTCTCATAGTCCATAATAATACTGTGCTAATAGAATCCACACAATAAATTCCAGTCTTCTATGCTACTCTCGTAATAGACTTCTAGGAAGGTTTTTGGTGAAGTAATTTTATGGGGTTTCCGTGCTGCGATTTCCATGAATTGGAATATAAAATATCTCTCATGTAATAACACATAGGAGGTTGGAGAAGGTTCTTTGTAGAAGAGGATAGCCCTATCAAGGGAACTCGTTTTTCTATTTTATTTTCTCAATATTTCTATTTTTTTCTGAAGGTTAGAGCCTTTATTTATGTTTGCGTTCCATTTCTCCCATTTTTCTCTATGAGCAACCAATTGTTCATCCCATGTTTGCCTCAAGATGTAAATAGTCTATCAAAATTCTTGTAAATAGCTTGTCATAGGACTCTATCATGTTATTTCATTTGGCCAATTGGGCCCTTATCCAAAAATAATCTTCGATATATGTTTGGTCTCCAACATCCTTTGTGGGAAATGCTATTTTAAATTCTTTTTCCATTTTTTAGGAGACATTTCCTTTTTTGTCTCTACCTCATCAGTCTGAGTTCCATTGTCTTGTCTTTCAGGAGGCACTTCCTCCTCTATCCCTACTTCATCTATTTGGGTTTCATTATCTCATTTTTTAGGAAGCAAATCCTCCTCTATTCTTACTTAATTAGTTTGGGCTTCACTATCTATGAATACCTTTGCTATTTCTTCTTGGGGAATTGGTATATCAATTTCTTCCTCGCTCCTATTGCAGATTTGTTGGTTGATTTTGGATACTTGGGCTAGACGGTCTAGGTTTTTTGGCTCTCATTTTATCCTAGATTTCAACTTTATTATTTTTCATTGCAACATAAAGTTAGTTTCCTTTAACTTAAATTATGTTTCCTAAGGAAAAAATATAGGATCCTCGGGGGTTTACCTAGAGTGTGTATGGAAATATTCTTCTTTGAGGCCGAGGCAAGATTTCTTTCTTTGTTCTCTATTGTAGCACTAGCCTTGGGTTGATTTTGAGTTGGAACAACTCATGGGTCCTCTTCAGGATATGTACCCTCCTTGGGTTGTTATTGTGTGTCAATAAGAGAGTTCCATCCTTCAACTAGATTTTCCTCTCTTATTGATTCCTATGTGACAGCTCAGGATTTCAATTCTATTGCTAACTTCCCTACTGGTTCTTGTGTTTCAGCAGGGCATTCTAGTTCCTCCGTTCCTGGCTTCTCTTCTGGCTCTTTTGTTTAATTATAGATCCCTTATCCCATCATTTCTTCTATCATCAATCCCCCTATTGGTTCTTGTGTTTCAGCCGAGGTGGTTAGCCTAGACAAGTGTTGTGTCCTCCTTGTCTTCAGAATGACTATGTCCTCTATTGTTTTAGGTTTTTATTTCCTTTTTCTTCTTATCATTCCTTCTTCATATGCCATGCTATAAACTTATTTAATTTCCCTTTCTGTAATTTGTGTGCAATTTGATTCATGTGTCAGATATGGAGATGATTTTCCTTTCACCATCAATGGTGGAGGACACACAATGTTTTCCCATGCATAGATGTCTTGGTGAAATGCATGCATTACCATGAGATTTGTAATTTCGTTGTGGGACAAGCAATCTAATGGCCACTAAGATCTCTGAAAATTGTGATCCATGTTTTGTAGACACCTCCAAAGAAAGAATGACATGTTTACAATCTGACGATGATTGAGGTGGTGCATCATCTTAAGATGATACCAAAATATGATGTTGTGGAACCCTTCACATGTTAAATACTTCTGTACATGGTAGGAAAACATTTCCCAAAGGGGGCTCATTAAGTTCCTATCGAGTCCACTTCGATTATTTGTTACCTCTTCCCCCTCCTGCAAAAACTCTTCTATGAAAGTACATGATGATTTTTTTAGGAGAAACATCATTCCCCTTCTCGGGGAAATCCTATTACTGTGGAAACTACTTCTTCATTGACCTCAATGTGGATTCCCTGATCGAGATTATTTTTGAGAACAAAATGAAATAAGCAATATTACAATGAAATACACATAAATATTGCCAGAAACAAAGAAATATAGTAATACATGATTTCTATTAATGAAATAAATGTACAGAGACTGTAAAAATACAGAGTGAAAGAATCACTAGAATGGTGGCAGCTTATCTCTGAGAAGAGATGTGACGGCTACTCGAATTCACAAGAAGATGATTGTTACAATGAGGCTCCAAAGGAATTTTTAGCATAAGTAAAATCCAAAACCCTAACTCCGGAAGATGAAAATACAAAAGGTTTGTGGGCCCCGATGGGGGTAGTTGATACGTCAACTTACAGGGGACGTAACGTTTGCATACAATCTCCGTTTGGGATGATCAATACACCATTGGAAAGGTATAACCAATAAGAATAATTATTTACTAGCCCGGGCTATCAGATATAGGAATTTCTTGGGCCAAAAATCCTCAAAAAATGTCGCTTAGGGCCTTAAAATGGCCCCAGAAGTTTGGAACCTGAAAAAGCTATCGAAAAATTGCCAAGGTGGAAAATTGTTTTTTGAACTAGTGTAATAGGTGGGTGGTCACTGATATCCACCTGGATCAATCCTTCCTCCTTAGGAAGCAATGGTATCCATTGCGTTGAGTTTCTGTGGGAGAGGAGGAAGCATTTGTTGATATTGAACCTTGGTGAGATGCTTGCCTTACTGGAGAATTCACATTGCTTAGCTTGTTGAAGACTGTCACAAACCTGTTGCTGGTGGGGTTGGACCTTTTTAATTAGTTGGGCTACCTGAGATGACTGTGTGAATACATAATCTTTGTGCTTTTTTTCAATATTGTCGACCTACTTATGTTGGATAGAAGGTTCTTGGACCAAGGCTGTAGTGGTTGCAGTGTCCTTCTGTTCACCTTTTGAACAGATTGTGAAGACATTGAATTTTGTAGTATGAGATACTACCTTGCAACACTGTTTAGGTGGGATAGATTGGTATTCTGTAGAGATTACCTCCTAGAGTAACAATGACACTACGGGGTCGAGACTCATAAAGAACATGGCACTTCCACATATATGTTTGGCCCAAAATAACATCAAATACATATAGCAAGGAAACATCACATAATACCTCATCCTTGAAGGGCTAGATGATGTATGAAAATCGACACTCCTGACTGACACAGATATCTCGTCCCTCGCAAAGCCACCTAATGTTGTATGGATGTGGGTGTGGTGTTGTCGACAATCCCAATTATTTGATGACATCTACTGAGATGAGGTTCTTTTGGCTTCCACTACCAACAATAAAATAAAGTGGGGTCCCCTTCACCCACTTTTTTGAATGAAAAAGGTGCTCCCCCCCTTCAGGATCTGTTGGTTCTTTTGGTTGAATTTTTTTGGTCACGAGAGTAGAAGTGGGGTCTATGTTGATGATTTGTCTTCTCCCATTATTTTCTGAATCTTATTCAGAATCTAGGTTCGACTCCTTGTCTTTGATCTCAACCAACAATGACTGTTTTGAGTGACATTCATCAGTGTTGTGCTAGGGGATTTTGTGGAAATCACACTGTTGGTCCCCGGTTTTGACCATGCTCTTTGCCTATACTATATACAACAGACCTCCATTTATATGCCAGTACCACCCTTTTGACCTCATTTTGACATAATCAACATCTCCTTACCATTCAAAGGGGTCACCTAAGGTATCTTTGAATTTCAAGCTATTTTTATGCACTTTAATGCTTTAAATTGGTATTGGAATTAATATCGTTTGGGTTAGGTACCACTGCTATTCTTGGAACAGGATGCCGGTACCAGGTACCAACTCGCACGCGTGGAGGTACCAATGGAGCCGTTCGAGATCTGTGCGTTATGGTGTGCATTATGGTTCGAATGAGAGATAGAAAGATTCGCAGGACAGCTGGAGTCATTGCCACAGAGTGCTCGAAGACATCATGAAGCCTGGATCGATTATTCTTCATCGTTCACACTTCGTGACACTACGTGTCACGAAGATG
>SNQJ01S0085950.1:27698-46076 GCA_010110895.2 Picea sitchensis | reverse complement strand
AACTTTTGACATACACTCTTGTAATAAATGTCTCATACTAAAGTAAATGTCTTAAGTTTGTCTCAAAGAAAGCCAAGGTATGGAACTATTTGAAAAGGTTGATTATGTAGCTCATTATAATTATCAAGATTCTAATAGGAGCTCATTAAATGTTTTTAAAATATAGGGGGAGTTGTTGGGGCCCAACACCCAGCCGCCTTCATGCATTACTAAAATGAATTTCCTTCTCCTTACCATCATAGGCTCGAGGAAAAGGCCATTGATAATCTCGGTTCCTCTCTACATACCGTTACACATCAATATTACTCAACTGGATAAGTGTCGCATGTTCCTCTCAACTGTCGTAAGTGTTGCATGTTCCTTACAACTTTCACAAGTGTCGCAAGTTGTTCACAAGTGTCTCAAATGTTGTTCAAGCATACTGCCATAATAATGACACTAAGGAGGCACTTAAAATATATCATACACTTGATTTGGAGGAGGGGAAATAGTTAACTGAAGTCAAGGAACTCTTATCACCTGAAAGGAGCCCTTAAAACAGGGTTTTGAAGGAGAGCGCTCCCCTATGGCATCCTTAGGAGCGTTGGCGCTCCCCCACAAGCTATTGGGGAGCGTTATAACAAAAAAACACTTATTTGAGAGAGCGCTGCCCATTCTTAGAGCATTGGCGCTCCCCTTGAGCCTCCTAGAGAGCGTTATAGCGCCCTGATGCCCCTTTTGAGGGAGTGCTATCTAATTTGAGGCAGTGGTTGGCCCGTTGAGGAGAATAAGGGGAGGATCTCTCAAGTTTAGAAGGAAGTTGCATTCAAATTATTGGTTTTGACAGGAGATCCCTGATCTAAGGAGGGGATTCCTCAACTTATTCTAAAGATAACTCAAGAGGTTAAGCTTCTCTTAACCTATATAAGCAGGCTCTATGGTGGTGAAAAGGGGGGAGAATTGCTAGCATGAAACCTATGATCTCATAGGAAACACACAGCCAGTCAAAGGAGAGTGACCAGTAAAGCTGCTATCATCCAGGTTGTGGATCTTTCAAGCAAGGGTTAGACAAAGGGGACTTGACGAAGTTGTCTCATTCGCATCTACGATTGTAAGTACTACTGTCGTTATTCTCATTAATATGACATGCTTGGCCTGTTTCTTTCTAGTTTGTTTTTGATATTACATGAACTTATCATTGATAGATAGATCTATTTTCAAACTAATATCAATAGAGTAGGAAGCGGTCGTACTTTTTTTGTCTACAGGACTCATCGAGGAGCGAGAGTTTGGAGCTTGACTCAGAGCGTGCAGGGACAAACGTCGATAAAGAGGTACTTCTATTCTCCTTCCTTCTCATGTATTAGTTTGTATAGATTTGAAAGGAAGTCAGTGTCCATGTTAAGCACTTTCTGTCTTAGAGTTTAGGGTCTATCTCTTTGAGGCAATCTACTTATTCGCAGGGAGATTTTCCTACAACAGAAACTGGCGACTCCACTGGGGATCGAATCAAATTTTTGGTTTTGATTTTTCCTCATAAGACCTTGCTTTACACTCTGATTATTTTCAGACCTTGTTCACCATATTTATCTGATTGCACTTGTTGATTGACTCTTTACCCCATCACACTCAACTTGATTGTCAAAATTTGATTGAAATTTTAGGTTTTTGGACTTTTTTATGAGTTTTTTAGGCCTGGGGCCCCTGTGCCCATGCTAGAAGAGCGCCCGTGCTCCCTAGAGCTGCTGGAAAAAGATTTATAACGCTCTGGTGGCCCTTATACCAGAGCACCAACCCCTTTTTGCCCAAAATCTCTTAAAAAATTGCATTTTTTGGAGGTCCAGACCCTGTTTCTTCACTTGCTGAGCTGCTTTGTGACTCCATGCTTCTTCCCTTGACCTCTGGCATCCTTCATATTGAGAAGTAAACACCTTGTTGTTCATTTTTTATGCCCTTCTTCATTATTTTTGAGTTTTTGTTGTTGAGAGCTTGAAATCGACCCGATGCTTTTTCCTCTCCTATCCAACTAAGCGGGAACTCTAGTGAAGGACATTTGAAGTCTGTAACTCTTCTCATTTGGTTCTTTGAGGTCATCTAATCCAATCTCTTTCTCTTTCCTTTTGCGTTTTTGATTTTCTTTCTCTTGTTTGATAGCAAGAAAAAAAAAAGAGTGTGTTGTTTATGCAAAATCTGTGTTTTCTTGTCTAAATCTCCTTGATCTGAAAGGGTAGTTGGCAGGAGAAATTTTTCATTGAATTGATTATCATTCACATACAAATGACAAAAGTACATCTTAATGATTAGTTTGCATAATAGTTTGCATTTCTGAAATGTTGTAGCATCATATTGGATTTGATTGAGAACAAAATTGATTGAGGGCATTCCTTATCAAGTGTTTGATAGTGAAAACGACTCTTCCTCTTTCCCTTAAATAGGTATTCATTGAAAAGAAATGATTGCTTATCATATTTCATGCATATTTTTGGGAATTGAGTCATCATTTCATCAGTTTCACTTTCATACACCCTCTAAGTAAAAAACAACCATTAAAATCAATGCTTAACTAAAATTTATCAGACTTTTTACATCTTTGTTAGCAAACCTACATTAGTTTAAGGTGTAGGGATTTGGAATAGGTTGAAAGGATAACTTTCCAAAGCTATCAAACAAACTTAGTATCTAATATCTTAATGATTAGTTTGCATAATAGTTTGTATCGAAATGTTGTAGCATCATATTGGATTTGATTGAGTTCAAAATTGATCGAGGGGCATTCCTTATCAAGTGTTTGTTAGTGAAAACGACTCTTCCTCTTCCCCTAAATAGGTATTCATTGAAAAGAAATGATTGCTTATCATATTTGCCATTTTGGGAATTGAGTCATCATTTCATCGGTTTCACTTTCATACACCCTCTAAGTAAAAACAACCATTAAAATCAATGCTTAACCAAAATTTATCAGACCTTTTACATCTTTGTTAGCAAACCTACATTAGTTTAAGGTAGGGATTTGGAATAGGTTGAAAGTGATAACTTTCCAAAGCTAATAAACAAACTTAGTATCTTGGCGGTAGGAGAGTTAAACTTAAATTGTCGCATTAGTTCCGCCTGGATCCCCCTCTACATTGTGGGTTACGACGAGAGGTCACATTCGTGAGTTACTTGAGATTATCCCTCCGCGGCTCCAACCGCTTGTAGTGGTCGATCATCATTGTGGGTCATTTGAAGGTATACCCATGATTATGCGTGTGGGAGCCTTTCGCTACTTCCTGACTGTTACCCCGCTTCCATATGTTCCATTGTTGTCGATTATACCGCCTGTGGGTCGACTCACGAAGTTGGTGACCCAGTAGCCACAATCTTGTGGGTCAGCCACAAGGTGACTCAAGTGAAGGGAAGTCTCACTGCACTTAGAAAAGATGTTGGTCAAACTCAATCGGGCTCCTTTGAGTAATCCACAATTAATGTGATGGAAGCTTGCACCAAGGCGTAAGTCCATTAAGCAGGTCGCCACCGTAACCGATCCACTACGAGTCTCACTCTTCCTATTTTGATCTCAAGGACGCTGGATTTCATCATCAACTAGTAATCGGTTTCATCATAGGAAGGTTTGTTTGATTGTTTTCTTCTTTGATTCTTAGCGCAGGTTGTTTGTTTTACTAGTGGACCTTAGGTCAAGTCAGCGTTAATGGCATCGAATCCTAGGAGTATCAATGGAGGAATCCCTTCTCCTATGGAACCTTATAACTTTCCTTCATTTTGAAACTTTGGTCCTCCATATGTTGCCATTAATCGTAGGTCTCTGCATTGACTATTGGATTACCAGTTTATTTGTTCCCCACTCTGGTGATCCCTAATCCTCCCAATGTTTCATTGCACCTAATACTTTGGTCTCCAATACACACCCACACATCAACCTCATGTTGAATTTTCACCTTCTTCGCCTGAAAGTCTTCTCTTCCATTTCTCCTTCTTTTCACTCTAGTGAAAGCTCTAAATCAAGTATCTAGGTTGATTAGAAGAAGAAGAAACTAAAGAGAAGAAGAAGAAGAACTGAAAAGGACAAAGGCCCCAACAACATTCGATGTTGGCTCTAAGAAACCAAGCATCGCATAGTACCGAGTGTTGATGAGGTCAACAAGATTAAAATGAAGAATCCAAAACCCAAATTCCCTTGGTGTACCCTTTGTGGGCATGGACCACTTTCTAAGGACACTCTCGGTCTTACCTATGTCTTAGAAATGTGGTCCTCCCATGTCATCGGGCTCCTCTGTTGGTCGTGTCGATGATACCCCGTCAACTAGTGATGTCTGTGTTGGTAAGAAGAAGAAAACTAATGTTCCCTTGCATGTTGTGTAAAGGTAATCATTACTCTCACCTTTGTCCTCGCATAGACGTAGGCTTCTTCTCTTTGGAAAAACTTCAACTTCCAAAAGGTTATCGTAAGCTTTTCTCCACCCATCGTTGGTTGATGGAATGGTCAACTGCCCCAACCCTGCTAGCCTGGTTGATTAGGTGGTCAATCTTATTTCATCCTTGATTGAACCACAAACCCAAGAAGCCGATCCAGCCTGCCTTCAACCAGCCTCATCTCATCAAAAGAGGACACCAAAGTGGTCAGACTGAGCCATCCTACGATCCCACCTCCTCGCTAGAGAGTGACACCCAAAGGTCATCCGCTTCATCCGCTGGACCCCATTCTTTCCTTGAAGAATGAAACTCAAGTGGTCGCATTCGTTTCACTGCTGACGATCCCATTCTCCATTGAGGAATGCCAGTGACTAACCAGCACTTTCTACGCCCCACCCTTCATCCAAGAGTGCCAAAGTGGTTAACCATCTCCATCATCATTCAGTCCCACTCTTCCTTTTAAGAGTGCCAAAGTGGTCTATCCAAGTCCACCATTGGTTCATCCGATCCAATCATCAGTCGAACCTAATCTCCCGCTCGAGAGTAAAATCAATATTCCCATGTTTTCCTGCTAAGCACAGACTGTACTGGTGGGCATTCCTCCTTCTCTCATGGAACCACCCCAAGTAATGAAGCCATCCTTGATTGGGGTGCTTAACTAGACCTTTGTCTTCCGCCCATTCATTTCCAGATTATAGTAAAGTTTTGTGGTCGAGACGTTCTTCAAACACCGATAGATGAAGGTGCGTCCATAGTATTTTTTGTCTTCTCACACAGCTATACGCTTTGGGTTGTATGCAACTTGCACCACCATAATGTAATCAAGTAGGCTTTTAAATAAAAGAACTAGTCAACCTTTTAGGGACCCTTCCTCAGTTTTTTGTAACTTTGGGAGGGAAAATTATTCTTTATCGGGATGCCATGGTAGTCCGAGATCCCTTGAATTTCGCTAATTCTTACGGGATTATGTCTTATTCCATGAAATCTATTGTATCCACTCTTTCCATGTGATATATTTTCCTCAATAATGGAAGAATTGTGATTATTGATCAACTTTCATTCATCGACCCCTCGAATCGGGTTACCTCCCCAAGTGGTTCCTATATGCAGACTGTATCTCCCCCACCACATGTCAATTATGTATTGCTCCATGATCTCAACTTTCGGACGATCCTGATTCGTAGTTGACATGGTGATCTCTTCTGTGGGTCTATTTGAGCCTGATCTCCTTACCCCTCACACGCACTTCGACATGTGTTCCTTCCAGAGTGATTCGCTTCCATCCATCGAAGATCTCTTAGAAGCTATGACTAATTTTTTTTCCCTCGACATGGTGTCCTTCCGTAGTACATCTTCCTTTGGAAGCCAAGGATCAAGACAAATCCATCACAGCATAGTTTCTCTTCTCCTCGCGGGTAACATTTCATTAAAAAATGGAACAGAGGTTTTGAGCATAATTTCTTCTCTCAGAGAAAGTTCTTTAAAAATGAAATAGCAATCTGTGGATCGAACCCGGAACCTTTGAGCTATATTATTTTCCCGTATCAAGTCTAAAATGAAACAATCACCTTCCTTCAAGTTGAGTCTTTCCCCATATCTCGTAGATTTCGAGTCGAGCCTCTTCGTTAGGTCTGCTTGTCCCTTCATTTCATCCACTGTATCCTTTTTTCTCTCCATCTAGTACGTAAATTATGACAACCTCAAAGTTTGAATGAATTGAAGCTTGGGGGTATGTCTCCATCCCTTGATGATCATTTCGAGCTAAGCCACCAACTTTCAAGATGGGGTCATGCCTGCTTGGCCCTTTGTTCTTTCTTGTGTTCGTAAATACATGAGAATGCAAACTGTGTAACTTTTATCTCTTTTCGAATCCGTATGGATACACGTAATACCTAAAAAGGGAACTCGAGTCATTGTTCTTTAAACTCTCTTTCGACTTCTAAATATGTAGTATCAACAAGGACCTTGTTTCCTTTCACACTCGTAAAAAGGATTTGAAAGGGCGCCTATTCGAAATATAGTTTATCTCTTTTTCGGTGTCATTCAGACTATTTTATGAAAAGGAACTAAGAGAGTTCTCTTTAAGTGTTTTTCCAAACTTCTATAACTCAAAACCTTCGAAGTTTTCTCAGTTTTTGGACTCGCGAAAACACACATCGACAGCCCATATGGGAACGAACCCTTACTTCTCAATTGCTAAACAAATGTGAAGAGGAACTTACCGAATGTGAGTTTTATTGAGCATGTGTTATCATCCTCAATCTCATTAAATCAAAAAAAGAGGTAATCATCTATCCGATGGGGAAAAATTTGAGGAGCAAGCAAAATTCTGAGAACATTATCCAACAATTTTTAAAGTCGCCCTTGAACACGGGCACTTTGTCATTTGCACACCATCATAATCCATTGAACTCCTCTCATGACCGAGCCAATCCCTTTCACTCCTTTTAATACCCGACGCAAGTCGTAGTATCCACTGCATAGTTTTGTCCATGTCATGTTTCTTCTTGTTGTTGTGCCTCGTTGTTCAAGGGAAGTATCCACCTCTAGAGTCATCCATCCCAAATATCTTGCCTCAAAACCTTAAGGTCAGTCCACAAGGACCATTTGATCTACCAATTGCATATCTATGTCCGTTTCATGTAGTTTATGGGGGATACATCAAGGCTCTCCTTCAATGGATCTCTTCCTATTGAAATCAAGAATTTATCTAGGAGAGGGATATAGAAAAAATCTAGTACCTTAGATCTTGTAGTCTTTAGTGGCAGGCCTCCTCATGATTGAAAAAGGGTTTACATCATTGACCTCACATTGAATGAGTGATTCCATGGGTGTTTGACCTCATATCATCTATTCACATTCACTACAATGTAATGGGGTACCTTAGGATTCATTGACATAAATGGTGATCTCCCCACACTTGTTAATGGCTCACACCATTGACCGATAATCAAGTGGTGTTTAACATGTTCGACATGTTCGACATCTATTCACATGGTTAGATTCTATACCATATTGGGATTGGTAAGAAGACTCGGTTGAGTGGACCACTTGATATGTTGGCTCCAAGTTGTGAAGGAGTTTCTATTGGACAAATAACACATTAATCGCTACATAGATCCACTCTAGATTGGTCGGCTATGTATTTTAATCCTCAGATCCCACCTAGACTCTTCATGGCTAATGACAACTGAAATATCAAAGTATAGATCCACATTGTATCTCCAATGGATATAGCAATTCTTATCACACTATGGATCCAGTATTTTATGGCGGCCATATTCAGGTAGTCTTGATCACCCAAGCATAGGTATGCCTCACGGTTTTAAAACATGTCATAATATTTGTTGATGTTTGTGTGTACCAATGTTCTCCGAAATCTATACCCTTGCTTAGGGTCTACAAAGCATTTCAGCCTCGCTCTCATCTTCTTAACTTCATGCTTTGGGGTCATTCACATCAATATTACCTAACCGATAAGTTTCGCATGATCCTCTCAAATGTCAGAAGTGTCGCATGTTCCTTACAACTTTGGCAAGTGTCACAAGTTGTCTGCTGCCAAGTGTCGCAATGTTGTCTAAGCATACCTCATAATAACGAATACTAAGGGAGTCACTTAAAATATCTCATACACTTGATTTGAGGAGGGGGGCCAGTTAATCAAGTCAAGGAACCATATCAATTAAAAGGAGCCCTAAAATGTGGTTTCAGGCGAGAACGCCCCATGGCATCCTTGGGAGCACCGGGCGCTCCCCCACAAGATACTAGGGAGTGTTATAACAACACACCACTTCTTTGAGAGAGCGCTACCCATCATCAGGGCGCTGACGCCCCCCTTGAGCCTACTAGGAAGCGCTATAGTGCCCCATGCCCCCTTTTGAGGGAGTGCTACTTATTCTGGGCAGCAGTTGGTCTGCTGAGGAGAATAAGGGGAGGATCCTCAAGTTTAGAAGGAAGCTGTATCTGAATTTTGTCTCTACTGAGATCCCCATCTAAGGAGGGATTCCCCAACTTATTCTAAAGATAACTCAAGAGGTTGCGCTCCTCTTAACCTATATATGTGCTCATGGTGGTGAAAAGGGGGAAGAATTGCTAGTATGAAACCCATGATCTCATAGGAAACACACAAATAAAGGAGAGTGATCAAAGAAAGCTGCTATCATCCATGTTGTGGATCTTTCAAGCAAGGGTTAGACAAAGGGGACTTGACGAAGCTGTCGCATTCACATCTACGATTGTAAGTACTACTGTCGTTATTCTCATTAATATGACACACTTGGCCTGTTTCTTTCTAGTTTGTGTCTGATCTTACATGAACTTATCATTGATAGATAGATCTATTTTCAAACTAATATCAATAGAGTAGGAAGAGGTCGTACTTTGTTTGTCTACAGGACTCATCGAGGAGCGAGAGTTTGGAGCTCGACTCGGAGCGTGCGGGGACAAACGTCGATAAAGAGGTACTTCTATTCTCCTTCCTTCTCATGTATTATTTTGTTTATATTTGAAAGGAAGTTAGTGTCCAAGTTAAGCACTTTCTATCTTAGAGTTTAGGGTCTAGCTCTTTGAGGCAATCTACCTATCCGCAGGGAGATTTTCCTACAACACATACTTGTTCAGAGTATGAAGAACAACTGGAAATAATTGGTCTTCCCCAGGGAGAATCAATTAGGCAAACAAATATGTCTTCTCTCGTACAACTAGTGAAAGATATGAATAATCCTATGATAGCATTTGAGTGGAAGGGTACTATCTCCCCTCACACCCCTGGATCTTCATCCTCTTCTACCCCTCCTTTTAGAAGTCCGGTTGAAAAACAAATTAAGCCCAAAGCTATCCTGCCTAGGAGTTGGTGTAACTTTTGTGAGGAACACCATGAAGAAATCACATGTGAGGTAAAGAAGAGTGTCAGGGATAAGATCTTTGGTAAAAAACTGGAATCTACTATTGTTTCAAAAGATATTTCCAAGCTAGAAAATGGCATGGTCATCAACACTAGAAACAAAGCCTATGCCCCAAAAGACAAGTTTGACCCTCCTCGCAGTTCTTCCAGCCTGAGTTCATCCTCAACCTCTATTGTTCCCCAGGTTCCTAAAATTCTTGAGAGTCAAGGAATAAACCCCTCTCCCCCCTCTTCCAAATACAATATCCTGAATCAATTGGCCAACATCGAAGAATATGAAACCATCCTAGACATGGTTGTTGTCCCTGAACAATAGATGTATCTGAAACAATTCATGGAAGGAAAAGCTTTCGTTGTAGCCAATCTTTCTGAAGAGGTTGACGAATATGATTCTTCTGTAAAGAAAGTAGGTGTACATAATTTTAGATACCCTGTAAAAAAAAACCCTTTTACATTTCTGTAAAGATTATGGATAACATTGCCCATTTTTGCCTCATTGATGGTGGCTCGAGCCCAAGTGTCATGTCGAATATTATTATGGAAGAGATAGGCTTGTCATGTACAAACAAAAATTCCAAAAGCATTCTCTCCTATAATAGTCTACAACAAACAACCATAGGCGAGATTATAAATGTAACCTTGGTTTTATGCGCTCATCCTAAGATAAGAACAACCTTCAACATTCAGGTGATTGATATGCCTATGAGAAATTATTCATTTACCTTGGGGATATATTGGCAAGCCCTAACAGGTGGATACCTCTCACTCGATGGGACACATTTATATGTTCCTCAAAACGGTAAAACAATTATAGTCCATAGAGAAGGAATAATTTCACCCTACATAGAGAGTGTTCCACAATCTAGCGTAAACTATATTGAAGAAGACGTAGGAGTATATTCCATCTTACTGAAGCGGATAATATTCCTCTTGAAGGAATTGATTCAGAAGATGAATTATGGCATATGCACTTCGATGGTCCACGCTCTAACGAAGGTAATGGGGTTGGTATTATCTTTGTTTCCCTTACACGAAAAATTCATAATCTGTCATACAGGTTGGAGTTCGCTTGCTCGAACAATGTCGCTGAATTCGAAGATTTTTTGTTAGGCATTGAGAACACCCTTAATATTGGTTGTCGTCACCTTTTAGTTTTTGGAAATTCTGAGCTTGTTGTGAACCTGATACGTAAGACATGCTCTCCTAGCGAGAAGCTGATGGAACAATACTCCCAAACTGTTTGGGAACTTTTCTTGAACCTTCTATCTTTTAACATCACTCATGTTAGGAAGGAGTTGAATTCAATAGATGATCGATTAATTGTCTTCCCAGCCTCTCCTACTCAGTATCTCTTGCCTCACTGGTTGGATTGTGATCTCCAATATCTGCATCGTCCATACATTTATGAGAGTGAAGAATTTGGGAAGGCCATCCTTGAGAATGATAACATGTGTGCTATCATCCAAGATGAAGCTCTTAAGCCCGAGGAAATTATATTCATGATAAATAATAAGATTCTTGAAGGCTTGAATACTCTTGAGAGTTCGTTTTCATTGAGTGTTGAGGGAAATAAAGAAAAATAGAAGGAAGAGGAGTTACAACAGAAGATGGTTAAAACCATCTCCATGAATATTATGACACATGGATCTCCAACGAATGTTAAAATAAATGTCCAGGGTTCTGATAAAGAAGAGAGGAGGTATGTCGAGTTACTTGGTGGACTTCAAAATGTTTGTGCTTTGTTTAATGTGGATATTCGTGATTTTGATCCCGGTCTTGTTCATCATACCATAAAACCAGCTAGGCAAAATCAAGGACTTGTTAACTCTACATTGGGGGGGACTTTTCAAAGGGAGTTGAGAGATTTCTTAAGCACTGAAATGTTTTTAGTCCACCCTGAATGGGTTTCCAATTGGGAACCTGCTTCAAAGACCACTAATAATATTAGAAACTTCATTAGTCTTCGAATTTTCATGCAAGCAATTATGAGAAACCCTTTCCCTCCTCTTGGTATGGAAATGTTTCTGCAACAGGTTGTAGAGTCATAGTTAGAGCCCTTATTTGACAGTTTGTTTGGTTACGATAAAATCAAGATAGAAGGGGCAAATATTCACAAAACCAATTTTATTATTAGTTGGGGTACTATGTCTTAAAACTTCCTACCTTCTAGCTTATTTTATGCAAGTATCCCCTTAAAAGGGCCTATGCACACAACTTTCGATGAATTGGTCAGTCTCCATGCTTATCTTGATGATCTAATCGTATGCGACAAAAGGCTGATAATTACATCATAATTTCAAGTGTTGTTCCATTTTCGGATTACTTTTGTCTTGGACACTGACTCAGAAATCTTCAAGAAATTACAGAGACAATGGTTTTCCCACAACACTAACAGTCCTCGCTTGAAGTATTGCGAGGGACCAGAGTGAAAGGTTTCTTTTGCTGCTTGGATTTTTCTGTATACTAATAGCTTAGCTCTGCTTTCAATTTTTGTGCTTCTTTTGTCTACTTTACAGTACTTTGATTTCTACTTTCTAAGTTGAGTTTTATTTTCTTGTTGCATTTTAATTCTGTCTTTTGTTGCTGTTGTTTTAAATTTTGCATGACTACGTCTGTTCTGATTTTGTCTTTATCATATTTTAAGTGTTTAGTAAAGATATAATGTTGGATCAATTCTTCCACAGTGACACTCCTGCAAAAAGCATTGTTAGTCAATATCAATCGATCTTACACAACTATTATGATTTATCCTCTGAAAGGCCTTTGAAATTGTTACTTATTTCTGCTGCAATCTTACAAGGAATTGGCTACCCTCGCTTCTTCTTACCTTTTCTCTATCCATTGAGATCTTAAGAGAAAGTCTATAAGTCTTCCTCCTTAAGGGATAAATGATTATGCATACAGTGGTAGAACCCCTCATACTTAACACTTTCCATGAATTATTCCCAAATTCCTGGTCATCTTTCCATTAAATCCACTCACTTCCCCCTGTTGCATAATCATTCGAGTGATGTATTCTTGAGATTATTGTTCTTGGTCTATGAAACCAGGAGTTATGAGTTCTAAATCTGTTACAAAAAAAAATTCCTGTGGAATCACCAATTTGTTGACGATTGAAAATGTCAACATAATTTCACCCACAAAGTGTTTCTAAAGCCTATTATTATGTAAAACTAAATAATACTAGTAGGTGGGACCCCCTTGAACTATTGGAGATCATATTTGTTCATTTTCGATGTTATGATGATGTGCTACAAAGTTTTACATGGTTGATGAGATATTGTTGTCGTTTGTATGAGTTGAGCTTTGAAATGTTGTTCCTTCATGTTACTACAGCCTGTTATTCATTAAATGGTATTTATTCTCCTCGCACCTGCACAACAAACATGTTATTGAAATTATATGAAAGGCAATTAGAGGAAGGCAAAATACTATAACACATGCAAGGAAGGGACCTAGTTCTGCAATACTACCTACATGAAATTACTTGTTGATTGTTGTTAAACCCTAGCTAACAAAGAATGGCTATGAAATTCTGTTGAATCACATGATTTATATGTATATGGTTGAAACATTAGTGGCACACTTGGAAAGTGGTATTGTAAATGGTCATGCAATGGGTAATGGAATTATGTAGCCGATATACATATGGTACATTTGATAGTTTGAATGTCGATGGCATATTTGACAAGTTAGTGGTGTTATTGGTTATGCAATGGCTGAATTATATGGGATTTGAATTATGTTATGGTGTATGTCATGCTATGGGATTTTAATATGGTGATAGTCTCGATACATATTGATTAATAGTGTTAATGGAGAATTGTTGGCATGTATTGTTTGAGTTAATGAGGTATGGGTGGAGGCGACCTGCATTTACTGAATGTCACCTTTACCCTTCCCGTTGGCTACCACCCTAGTCAGACTATTGTTTGATCTTGTTGTTGTGTTCATGCTCCAGAATTTTAGCAGGGTGAAACCGCTCAGCCACCTCTCGTCTTAAGGATTTCGATTAACAATTATGTCCTTTTTTTTCCATTCTTTACTTCACTCTAGTTATGAAATAATTACTGGATCAGATGTATAGGTTTGTGTTTTTCCTAAGTGTTTCAACTGTGTGAAATTTTGTTTCTTGAATGGAAAATGGATGGTTTTTCCTGCAATATTTTGAGTTTCTAGAAGTTATCAGTCTTCCTGGTGATATCTCTCTATTACTACTGGCTTAGTTGGAGTTCTTTTTTTTGTTGGGTTGCTTGGACAGCTGTCCCCACTCATGCGCATCACTTGTCCAGTCTCTGGTTTTTTATGGGTTTAACGGATGAAAGCATTCTTCATCACTGTGTTTTGTTCATTTGAGAAATGGTTGATTTCATCACCAAAAGCCACGAAATGGATCTCTTATTCTTACTCGGCCTTGTCATCACCTCAGTGTTGGGGTTTTTTTAAGAACCACAAGGGTTACACCCTGTGCGTGTTAAGCTTCGCTATCGATCGAGTTGGAGCCTCCCTCCTTTGTGGTATCCCTCATGTCTCAAACTTGACATATATCCATGAATAATGCATGGCCCCCTCTGTGTATGCATTGCTAGTATTGGGGTTTGTCACCATTAAAGGAAGTTGGCTCTATCTTTCATTTGTTCATCACAGTGTGAACCGTTAACTCTACAAGTCCGGGGGTGACATGGAGCACCAGCCTGGCCTATAGGGTTTACCACTTGTGTGTTGGATGGTTGTATATCACCGCTCATTTTGAGTACAGACCCGCCCAGCTGGTTATGTGACAGTCGTGTTGGTATGGCATTTTCTTACTGCCTCTGTGATTATAGCGATAAACCTTACATTGACAATGGCACTTCTAAAGTTCACAGTCACCCGCCTTATGTCAAATAACTCAGTAGTGTTTATGGAAGGGCCTCTGCCCTGATTCGATGAATGCGTGGGTATGAATAGCCACCACATCTTGTTCGGTTGATTGATTTCCTACCACTATGGCGGATTGTCTATTGTTATACAGTCACTAGTATTTACGCTTATGATGTTTTGGATGATGGTTGGCATTGGTTACAAGTGCTTGGTGTTGTTCACACATGTCATGTTCTGTGAATGGTGTTTTGCAAAGTAAAATAATGGGCATGATAGATATGGTTTTCTTTGGGGCCGAATGACTATTGAATTGGATAACTATAGAAAGTATGTTCCTTGCATCTTTGTGATTGTTGGTTGTATGGACCTGAGTGTGCACGGCATAGTCGATCACGGGTGAATAGATCCAAGCAATCTTATAGATTAGAACGATATACTGAGTTATCATCATGGTTGTGTGTTTGTTGTGTCAAGTGGAATTGTTGCACCGAGGAGTTTTGTTAGTTGTGCACTATTTTTTGTATGGATAGTTGGTTTTTATACTCAGGGATACCCACAAAGTTTTAAGCATGTTAATTATTGCAATTGACCACAAGTTAAATCAGGCATGTTATTGATAACAATCGTGTTGGATATATCGTTCTAATCTATAAGATTGCTTGGATCTATTCACCCGTGATCGACTATGCCGTGCACACTCAGGTCCACAAAGTTTTAAGCATGTTAATTATTGCAATTGACCACAAGTTAAATCAGGCATGTTATTGATAACAATCGTGTTGGATAGGTGGCCTAGTTTTAAGTCATATTCAATTGTTTTTTTTTTATGGCATAATTACATTTCCTGGGAAAATTACTCCTGCATAGATGGTGTCTAAATGGTGGTTGTTAGTTGTATGATCAATTATCATCTCAGGCGTGAAATTTTGGTCTTAATTATTATGGATACTGCATATATATGTGAACGAATATCATCACATTTTTTATGGGCTCTATTGCAGTAATAATGACTTCATTATTATTTTGAAAACATGACTTTGAGTAGAGTTGTGGATTGAAGAAATACATGGCAGTAGTTATGTGATTGGAAATGGGTAATGTTGTTAATGGTTATGGAATGCAGATTGTGTAGATGAAGGTAACAGAGCCTCTTACAAACTGTATGAAAACTTATTGTTTTGTAATGGCACTGTGTTGGATTTTTTATTAATGAACAGTAAACTAGTTAAATGTACAAGAATTGTTATTTGGTCAAATGATTGTTGGTGGATGCATATTTTGTTACTACAGAATCTTGAGTTTATGTTTAGATAGTTCAGTTTTCATTCATTCATATATTCATCACAACCTAATTCTCTTTTGTGATAGTAGGGTCTTATTGTAGACAACAATATTCAGGGCTGAATCAAATCATTCATATACTTGTTCTTCATAGGTGTTGATCTATCTTTGATAGTCTATGTAGAGTTGTATGTTTGTGAATTAACTTTCATGACTAATAAAGTCTATTGTGCAGAGTCAAGTGGGCAACAATCTATGGCAAGCTTATCCAACTTTTAGAGTTCAACTTTGGTTTTCTATCAGAGGTCCTTTTATATGTTTCATCGTGGATCTCTAAGTTTGACTTTGGTCCAAGATTTCTGTATGAGATTTTGTAAAGAAATGATTCTTTGATGAATTGGAATGAAATAAGGGATTGATTTATGTCTCCATTGTCTTGATTATCATCTTGGTGTCTTTACTTCTGTTCTTACATTTATTTCAGAAACTGACATATTCAGAAAAATACATAAAAAATAAATTTCCAACAAGCTTATTGTTGATAAAAGACTAGCCTAAGCACTTGTAATTAATACTTGTTAGTTAGGATGTTATTTTTGTTGGCTATAAACATACGGTGATATTCCCATCTACTTTGCTTTAGCCAAGTGAAGTCTAAAAATGCTTGAGTAAGATCAATTCATATCTTTTCCTCAACATTTATTTGGCGACCATACTGGGGAGATCTTCGATATCTCTCTGGTTAATTTTTATACTCAATTTTCATCGATACATCTTTGTTTTCTGATTTTGATTCTTTGACTGTTTTTCTATTAATGATTGTTCCTATTGTAAGGCAGCCCAATATTGAGCCCAGTCTTCGAGACTAGACCAACATTTCTTTGAACCTATTTAACACCATTCTTGACATAGCCAATACCCATGCCGAACTTAACCATTCTTGGGCAACGATTGAACGAGATATTAGTTCTCAAGAACAATTGGAGGCTAGACGTAGATAGCCTAGAAATCAGCAGTAACCTTGTGTTTCTTCAAAGTTTCGGCCTTTCTTTCATGTCCTTAGATTCTCGTGTTTATAGAAGAAGAGGAGGCTTGTCACCTGAAATCCATACTATTTATAAAATAGGAAGAAGGAATGTTGTGTTATCTGCACAACAAAGTTATCTAAGGAGGAATTTACTTGATTCATCCAGTTCATCTATATTTCCTTTATCTATCAACTACAAGATGGCATGTAGTGGTGGCTCTGGTGGCACTGGAAGTGATCCATCTTCCCAATCTTCATCGTCATCGGTGATTGGTAGCTTGTACAACCACCATATCCCTGTCCAATCTACTACAAATCCCACCAAAGTCATTAAAAAGTATGGGATTTTTCAGTTCGAAGAGGATGCCACAACTACACCATGGCATGTGTCCTCTCCTCTTAACCTAGCTCTTGCTACTCACCCACTTCTGAAGTTTAAAGAGCATTTACCTAAGTTTTCGGGGAATAACACTGTCAGTACCAATGAACACCTAGTGGCATTTTCCAATGCTTGTCATAACATAGGGGCTAATGACAATGACACTTGCATGCACTTGTGTGTCAATTCCTTTGAAGGAAAGGTTGTGGCTGACTTCTTCGAACTTCCTCCTAAGACCTTGTCTACTTGGGAGGAGTTAATCTATTGGTTCTAATCCCCTTATGGGCAATCCAAAAGCCTTCCGAGAAGTTAAGGTAATACAATAATGTTACCTACAAGGAAGGTGAGAGCATCAAGTCATTCAACTTGTGTTTCACCAAGTTGTACAAGAAAATCCATAAACTTATCTGCCCTTAGAACCAAGCCTCCTTCATGCATTACTACAATGAATTTCCTCCTCCTTACCATCATAGGCTTGAGGAAAAGGCCATTGATAATCTTGGTTCCACTCTACATACCTGTTCGGAGTATGAAGAACATGTAATGATCCCAAGTCAATTTTTTTTCTTGGAATCACTAACTAACCCCTAATTTGATTCTTATTGGTTGTCTATGCAGGTTGACATGAATATTTCGGCCTTAGGGTTTATTCAATTATTTAACCATGGATTCATATAAACATCATTGCCATCATAAGAAGATCATCAAAAATACACAAGATAGGAACCATAAGCAAATAGCTTAATTTATTATAAGAAAGAAAGCACCTGATACAATAGTGAAGCAGATATGAATATATGGCTTCAAGATAATACTAGAGTTGTATACAAAATGCTCCCAGAGATACAAATCAAGTCTCCCAAAGGCTTCCAATAGAAGATGAACGCTCAACTGCTAGATCTGGGTTTTGGCCTCCCTTCTAGTCACTGGTATGACCCTGATGATTGTTGGTACGGCCTGCTAAAGGAAAGGACGCCAAGGGTTCGGCCCTCCTGAAGATATAGACCTCCTAATGCTGCTAAATCCTTCCCAATGATAGATCAAGGCAAGAGAAGCCTCCTCCTAAAGTATGAAGCTCAAACATTGAAGCTTCCTCCTCAAACTACAGAAACCCTGGGATGGTACAACCCTCCTGAAACCCTGAATATATCCAATAATATGGCCTAGATTAATGGGCCCTCTGAATCATCTCAAACTCTCTCGAATGATAGATCGGGCATCCATAAGAACTTGAGAGAAGTCTCAAGCTCAAATCTAGCCTGTAGCCTCCTAGGTCTGAGAATTACTGAATCTCCAAATCGTACCCTTCCTCCTGAAATCATCCCAACCTGCAGTAAATGATAGGGACGTGTTATCTTCTCCAAGAAGTCCCCAAATTGATGAGTAAGGGCTTGTAAGCAAAACCCTAATACTGGAAAACTCTCAATATTCTTCCTTTGGTTGGATCAAACTCTTCTTCCACAACTGGTGTACCCCTGTAGAAAAACCCTAGCTGGTACGGCCCTCGTGATCCAAATGATACGGCCTACTCGTCCT
>SNQJ01S0085950.1:0-11919 GCA_010110895.2 Picea sitchensis | reverse complement strand
TACCAAAATCCAGAATGAATAATAGGTGCGCCCCAGCCTTCCTTTTATACTTTTCTTCTATTTCTCCGTTGAGTTAGATTAACCCCTAGGGTTAACTCCTAACTCAACCTTTAGTGCTTCTATTCCTTTATTGAGCTATCTTTTAACTCTTTTTCACCTTTTCATCAGGTCAACTTAATAATATAACTTTAGTTTGGTTGACCTGTCCCCTTAGTGTGAGACTATGACCTAGTGGGGATGCCTAGGTCACTGAGTCTTCTCAATACCTCTTCAGCAAGAGGTAGGGGACATTACAGAATAGCTGGAAAGAACTGGTCTTCCCCAAGGAGAATCGATTAGGCAAACATATATGTCCTCTCTCCTACAACTAGTGCAAGATATGAATAATCGTATGATAGCATTTGAGAAAAAGGGTACTATTTCCCCTCTCACCCCTGGAGCTTCATCCTCTTCTACCCCTCCTTTTAGAAGTCTGGTTGAAAACAAAAATCATCCCAAAGCTATCCTGCCTAGGAGTTGGTGTAACTTTTGCGAGGAACACCATGAAGAAACCACATGTGAGGTAAAGAAGAGTGTTAGGGATAAGATCTTTGGTAAAATACTGGAAGCTACTATTGTTGTCCTAGATTTTTCTGAGCCAGAAAATGTCATGGTCATCAACACTAGAAACAAAGCCTATGCCCCAAAAGGAAAGTTTGACCCTCCTCATAGTTATTCTAGCCCGAGTTCATCCTCAACTGTTGTTGTGCCCCAGGTTCCTAAAATTATTGAGAGTCAAGGAATCACCCCCTCTCCCCTCTCTTCCAAATACAATATCATGAATCAATTGGCCAACATCAAAGCATATGAAACCCTCCTAGACATGGTTTTCGTCCCTGAACAACAGATGCATCTAAAACAATTCATGGAAGGAAAATCTTTCGTTGTAGCCAATCTTTCCGAAGAGGTTGACAAAGAGGATTCCTTTGTAAATAAAGTAGGTGTACATAATTTTAGATACCCTGTAAAAAACCCCCCTTTTTACATTTCTGTAAAGATCATGGATAAGATTTCCCATTGTTGCCTCATTGATGGTGGTTCGAGCCCAAGTGTCATGTCGAAGATTATCATGGAAGAGATAGGCTTGTCATGTACAAACAAAAAATTGCCAAAAGCACACTCTCTTATAATAGTCTACAACAAACAACCATGGGCGAGATTATAGATGTAACCTTGGTTTTATGTGCTCATCTTGAGATAAGGACAACCCTCAACATTCAGGTGATTGATATGCCTGTGAGAAATTATTCAATTATCTCGGGGAGATATTGGCAAGCCCTAATAGGTGGATACCTCTCACTCAACGGGACACATTTATCTATTCCCCAGAACGGTAAGAACATTATAGTCCATAGAGAAGGAAGAATTTCACCCTACATAGAGAGTGTTCCACAATCTAGCGTAAATTATATCAAAGAAGACGTAGGAGTATATTCCATATTTGTTGAAGAGGATAATATTCCTATGGAAAGAATTGATTCAGATGATGAATTATGGCGTATGCACTTCGATGGTTCACGCTCTAACGAAGGTAATGGGGCTGGTATTATCTTGGTTTCTCCTGCACGGAAAATTCATAATCTATCATACAGGTTGGAGTTCGCTTGCTCGAACAATGTTGCTGAATTCGAAGCTTTGTTATTAGTCATTGAGAACTCCCTTAATATTGGTGGTCACCTTTCAGTTTTCGAAAATTTAGAGCTTGTTGTGAACCTGATACATAAGGAATTCTCTCCTAGCAACAAGCTGATGGAACAATACTCCCAAACGGTTTGGGCACTTGTCTCGAATCTTCTATCTTTTAACATCACTCATGTTAGGAAGGAGTTGAATTCAATAGCTAATCTATTAGTTGTCTTCGCAACGTCTCCTACTCAGTAGCTCTTGTCTCACTAGCCGGATTTTTGTCTCCAAACTCTGCATCATCCATACATTTCTGAGAGTGAAGAATTATGGAATGCCATCCCTTAGAATTATAGCATTTGTGCTATCATCCAAGATGAACCTCTTAAGCCCGAGAAAATTATATCCATGGAAAATAATAGGATTCCTGAAGGCTTGACTCCTCTTGAGAGTTTGATTTCCTTGAATGTTGAGGGAAATAAAGAAAAATAGAAGGAAGAGGAGTTACAATAGAATATGGTTAAAACCATCTCCATGAATATTAGGACACATGGATCTTCAACGAATGTTAAAATAAATGTCTAGGGTTCTAATAAAGAAGAGAGGAGGTCTGTTGAGTTGCTTGGTGGACTTCAAAATATGTTTTCTTTGTTTAATGTGGATATTCGTAGTTTTGATCTCGGTCTTGTTCAACATAACATAAAACCAGCTAGGAAAAATCAAGGACTTGTTAACTCTGCACTGGGGGAAATTTTCAAAGGGAGTTCAGAGATTTCTTAAGGACTGAAATGTTTTTAGTCCACCCTGAATGGGTTTCCAATTGGGAACCTGCTTTGAAGACCACTAATAATATTAGAACCTGCATTAGTCTTCGAACTTTCAATCAAGAAATTATGAGCAACCCTTTCCCTCCTCTCTGTATGGAAATGTTTTTGCAACAGGTTGTAGAGTCACAGTTAGAGCCATTATTTGATAGTTTGTTTGGTTACGATAAAATCAAGATAGAAGGGGAAAATATTCACAAAACCACTTTTATTATTAGTTGTGGTACTATGTCTTACAACTGTCTGCCTTTTAGCTTATTTGATGCAAGTATCCCCTTAAAAGGGCCTATGCACACAACTTTCGATGAATTGGTCAGTCTCCATGTTTATCTTGATGATCTAATCGTATGCGACAAAAGGTTGATGATTACATCATAATTTCAAGTGTTGGGCCATTTCCAGATAACTTTTGTATTGGACACTGACTCATAAATATTCAGTAAATTACATAGACAATGGTTTTCCCACAACACTAACAGTCCTCGCTTGAAGTATTGCAAGGGACCAACGTGAAAGGTTTATTTTTCTACTTGGATTTTTCTGTATACTAATAGCTTAGCTCTACTTTTAATTTTTGTGCTTCTTTTCTCTGCTTTACAGTGCTTTGATTTCTGCTTTCTAAGTTGAGTTTTATTTTCTTGCTGCGTTTTAATTCTGTCTTTTGTTGTTGCTATTTTAAATTTTGCATGATTACTTCTGTTGCAATTTTGTCTTTATCATCTTTTAAGTGTTTAGTCAAGATAGAATGTTGGATCAATTCTGCCACAGTGACACTCCTGCAAAAAGCATTGTTAGTCAATAACAGTCGAGCTTACACAACTATTATGATTTCTCCTCTGAAAGGCCTTTGAAATTGTTACATATTTTCGTTGCTATCTTACAAGGAATTGGCTACCCCCGCTTCTTCTTACCTTTTCTCTATCCATTGAGATCTTAAGAGAAAGTCTATAAGTCTTCCTCCTTAAGGGATACATGATTATGCATACAGTGGTAGAACCCCTCATACTTAACACTTTCCATGAATTATTCCCAAATTCCCGATCATCTTTCCATTAAATCCACTCACTTCCCTTTGTTGCATAATCATTTGAGTAATGTCTTCTTATGATTATTTTTCTTGGTCTGTGAAACCAGGAGTTCTAAGTTCTAAATCTGTTACAAACAAATTTTCTTGTGGAGTCACCAGTTTGTTGAAGATTGAAAACATCAATGTAATTTCGCCCAAAAAGTGTTTCTAATCCTATTATTATATAAGACTAAATAATACTAGTAGGTGGGACCCCCTTGAACTATTGGAGATCAGATTTGTTCATTTTCAATGTTATAATGATGTGCTACAAATTTTTACATGGTTGATGAGATATTGTTGTCATCGGTATGAGTTGAGCTTTGAAATGTTGTTCCTTCATGTTACTACAGCCTGCTATTCATTAAATGGTATTTATTCTCCCCACACATGCACAACAAACATGTTATTGAAATTATATGAAAGGCAATTAGAGGAAGGAAAAATACTATAACACATGCAAGGAAGGGACCTAGTTCTACAATACTACCTACATGAAATTACTTGTTGATTGTTGTTAAACCCTAGCTAACAAGGAATGGCTATGAAATTGTGTTGAATCACATGATTTATATGTATATGGTTGAAACATTGGTGGTGCAATTGGCAAGTGGTATTATAAATGGTCATGCAATGGGTAATGGAATTATGTAGCCGATATACATATGGTACATTTGATAGTTTGAATTTCGATGGCATATTTGACAAGTTAGTGGTGTTATTGGTTATGCAATGGCTGAATTATATGGGATTCAAATTATGTTATGGTGTAAGTCATGCTATGGGATTTTAATATGTTGATAGTCTTGATACATGTTGATTAATAGTGTTAATGGAGAATTGTTGGCATGTATTGTTTGAGTTAATGAGGTATGGGTGGAGGCGACATGCATTTACTGCACGTCACCTTTACCCTTCCCGTTGGCCGCCACCCTAGTCAGACTATTGTTTGATCTTGCTACTGTGTTCACTCTCCATAATTTTATCAGGGTGAAACTGCTCAACCACCTCTCATCTTAAGGATTTTGATTAACAAGTATGTCCTTTTTTTTCCATTCTTTACTTCACTCTGGTTATGAAATGATTACTAGATCAGATGTATGGGTTTTTGTTTTTCCTGAGTGTTGCAATTGTTTGAAATTTTGGTTCTTGAATGGAAAATGGATGGTTCTTCCTGCAATATTTTTAGTTTGTAGAAGTTATCATTCTTCCTGGTGATAGCTCTCTGTTACTACTGGCTTAGTTGGAGTTATTTTTGTTGTTGGGTTTCTTGGCCAGCTGTCCCCACGCATGCACAACACTTGTCCAGTATCTGGATTTTTATGCATTTAATGACTGAAATCATTCTTCATCACTGCATTTTGTTCATTTGAGAAATGGTCGATTTCCTCACCAAAATCCACGAAATGGCTCTCTTTTTCTTACTCGGCCTCGTCATCACCTTAGTGCTGGGATTGTTTTAAGAACCCCAAGGGTTACACCCTCTGCACATTAATATTCACTATCAATCGGGTTAGAGACTTGCTCCTCTGTGGTATCCCTCCTGTCTCGGACTTGACATATATCCATGAATAATGCATGGTCCCCTCTATGTATGCACTACTAGTATCAGGGTTTGTCACCATTAAAGGAAGTTGGCTCTAGATTTCCTGTGTTAGTCATAGTGCAAACCGTTAACTCTACAAGTTTGAGGGTGACATGGAGCACCAACCTGGCCTATAGGGTTTACCACTTGTGTGTTGGATGGTTGTATATCGCCAATCATTTTGAGTACAGACCTGTCCAGTTGGTTATGTGACAGTCGTGTTGGTATGGCATTTAGTTACTTCCTCTGTGATTACTGCGATAAACCTTACATTTCCAATGGCACTTCTAAAGTTCACAGTCACCCACCTTGTGTCAAATAACTCAATAGTGTTGATGGAAGGGCCTCTACTTCGATTCGATGAATGTGTGTGTATGCATAGCCACCACAACTTGTTCGGTTGATTGATTTCCTACCATAGTGGTGGATTGTTGTTTGTTATACAGTCACTAGTATTTGCGCTTATGATGTTTTGGATGATGGTTGGCATTGGTTACAAGTGCTTGGTGTTGTTCACACATGTCGCATTCTGTGAATGGTGTTTTGCAAAGTAAAATAATGGGCATGATAGCTATGGTTTTCTTTGTGGCCAAATGACTATTGAATTGGATAACTATAGAAAGTATGTTCCCTGGATCTTTGTGATTGTTGTTTGTATGGACCTGAGTGTGCACGGTATAGTCGATCATGGTTGAATAAATCCAAGCAATCTTATAGCTTAGCATGATATATTGAGTTATCATCGTGGTTGTGTGTTTGTTGTGTGAAGTGGAATTGTTGCACCGAGGAGTTTTGTTAATTGCACACTGTTTGCAGTATGGATAGTTGGTTCTTATACTCAGGGATACCCATAGAGTTTTAAGCATGTTAATTATTGCAATTGACCACTGGTTAAAGAAGGTGTGTTATTGATAACATTCATGTTGGATAGGTGGCCCAGTTTTAAGTCATATTGAATTGTTTTTTTTTTATGGCATAGTTACATTGCCTGGGCAAATTACTCCTTCATAGATGGTGTCTAAATGGTGGTTGTTAGTTGTATGATTAATTATCATCTCAGGCGTGACAGTTTGGTCTTAATTATTATGGCTACTGCATATATATGTGAATGAATATCATCGCATTTTTGATGGGCTATATTGCATTAATAATGACTTCATTATTATTTTGAAAACATGACTTTGAGTAGAGTTGTGGATTGAATAAATAAATGGTAGTAGTTATGTAATAGGAAATGGGTATTGTTGTTAATTTTTATGGAATGAAGATCGTGTAGATGAAGGGAACAGAGCCTCTTGCAAATTGTATGGAAAACTTATTGTTTTGTAATGGCACTGTGTTGGATTTTTTTATTAATGAACAGTAAAGTAGTTAAATGTACAGGAAATGTTATTTGGTCAAATGATTGTTGGTGGATGCATATTTTCTTACTGCAGAATGTTTTATGGATTGCTTGATTAATTTCATGAATAGTAAACATTATCTTCCCTTTCCATTATCTCACTTTCCACTAATTACAAACCCTTCACATATCTTATATTCATTTTTTTCACTCCTTGTTCTGATATTGATTACAGCCAAGAGAATTTATGTGTTAGGTGGATGAAGTGGCAGTGTCTTGAGTGGATTGTAGTGAGGTTTTATTGTGTTTATTTACAATTGATTGTTGTTGTTATGAGTAGTGTCCACTTCTTCTTCCCTTTCATTATAATATATTTTCGCTCAATACAAACCCCTCACATATCCCAGAACACGGTTTCACCCCCTTGCTTGTTGATTAACATTAAAAGAATTTGTACGGATTGGATTGCATGAACCTGATACATTCTGAGCCAAATCTATTTCATATTTTTAAGATTTTTCATGCATGGTTATTTAAAATACTATTTTCTAATCGATTACACATGCATGATGAGGTTTTTCAGTAGAGGAATCCATTGTCGAGGAAATAGGGGTAGAGGAAACTGGAACCAAGGCCCAAGAAGGCCCTAGTTCTCTATACATTTTGGCATTGATTCAGAAGAGCTTGGTCAAATGTTTCATGCATGATTCTTTGACTGGATTGGGTAGGGAATAGTCTGACCTAGGCCTGAAATACCTCCTTTCCAAGCCTCGCAAGCCCTCGGTATCCTTGTACCTCCTCATGTCTCCTTACAACCTGAGGTCCCTGAAAATGATGGAGGGAAGGAGATTGTCCACCCGACAATCTCCCAACATTGTGGCTGGCCCAACTTGACCTTTCCTGCTCCTCCACCTTTGAACCCCATTGTCCAAGATGCCCCTAACCACTCTCTAGTGAAATCCTCCCATGCTAGCAAGAGGTTGAAGACTGAAGCCCACCATGCACTTGATAAAGGAAAAGACACCGTTGCCCCTTCTTCACCCTTCGTTGACTCTGACAAATCCGTGTCACAAGGGTTCCCACCTACTAGTTATTATTTATTTATGACTATATTCTGATTATTACTTTTCCCCCCTAACTAAAGTTAGGTGAGTCTTTCGTTAGCTTAACTAATGATTTGGTTCAACTACTTCAACCAATTCTAATTTGTTAAAAGAAAAAGAGGAAGGGAGGAATAAGGGGAGGATAGAAGCACAAGCATGTTAAGGTTTTCTCTTGAGTTTTTGTTGAGATAGTTCAGTTTTCATTCATTCATATCTTCATCACATCCTAATTATCTTTTGTGATAGCACGGTCTTATTGTAGACAACAATATTCAGGGCTGAATCAAATCATTCAAACACTTGTTATTCAAAGGTGTTGATCTATCTTTGATACTCTGTGTAGACTTGTCTGTTTGTAAATTAACTTTCATGACTGATAAAGGCTATTGTGCAGAGTCAAGTGGGCAACAATCTGTGGCAATCGGATCCATATTTTAGAGTTTAGTTTTGGTTTTCTGTGAGAGGTCCTTTTGTATATTCCATCATGGATTTCTAAGTTTGACTTTGGTCCAAGATTTTTGTATGAGATTTTGTAAAGAAATGACTCTTTGATGAATTGGAATGAAATAAGGGATTGTTTTATGTCTCAATTGTCTTGATTATCATCTTGGTGTCTTTACTTCTGTTCTTACATTTATTTCAACAACTCACATATTCATAAAATTACATAAAAAATAATTTTCCAGCAAGCTTTTTGTTGATAAAAGACTAGCCTAAGCACTCGTAATTAATACTTGTGAGTTAGGATGTTATTTTTTTTGGATATAAACATAGGGTGATATTCTTGTCCACTTTTCTTTAGCCAAGTGAAGTTTGAAAATGCTTGAGTAAGATCAATTCATATCTTTTCCTCAACAAAATGTACAGAGATAACTCAGATATCCAATATTATAACAGAAATGTATCAGAGATGCAGCCATAACCAAAGTTATACAGTAATACACAATTTTCTATTAATGAGTGAAAATGTACAAAGACTGTAAAGTACAGAGTGAAAGACTTGCTAGAATGGTGGAAGCTTATCTCTGAGAAGAGATGTGACAGCTACTCACATCCATGAGAAGATGGTTTTACAATGAGTCTCCAAAGGCCATTTTATCATAAATAAAATCCAAAACCCTAACCCTGGAAGATGAAAAGCCAACAGTTTTGTGGACCCCGTTTTGGGTAGTTTGGTGTATCAACTTCCCGGGGGCGTAACTTTGGAATATGGTCTCCGTTTGGGGCGCACAATAGCTCATTGGAAATCTATCGTCAAGGCGATTCATTTCGGGGCCTCAATAAAAGATCTTGTCTATAATTGAGAAGCTCGATCCCGAAAAAACTTCATTTGGGCCCTCAAAATGGCCCCTAAAGTTAAACACTGCTAAAAATAGTAAATTGCCAAAATTGCGAGAAAATTGTTTTGAGTGAGTTGGAAAAGGTAGGTGGCCACCGATATCCACCTGGATCACAGAAGGATAAGGTAATATTCATTACAAAAATGATAAATGGTTCTCCCGATATTTCAAAAGGGGTATTAGGAGGATGCAACAAATCCAACCATTATATCTAAAGACATGGTATCTAATCATAATCCCATGTGGGAAACCAAATGAGGACACAAAGGGGTAATGAGGATATAAATTCCCCCCCCAAAAAATCATATTCTAGTAATGTGCAAGGTGAAAACTGCAAATGGAAGTAATCAAGGGTAGGGCCATTAACGAAAATCTCCTTAGGTGTCAGTGAATGGTGACATAAAAATGAATAATTTTCACTATATGGATGAAGCAGAGGGCTTGTGATGCATGATAATCCAAAAAATACCAATAATAAATGCATGCAACTCCAAGTCTAGGATGGAGACTAGCCAGAATCCCAATCCTTAGGTGGGTTAAGTGGCATGGGAACCAAAATGAAATAGGGATCATTATTCTAGGGAGCCCATGAAAGGAAATCTCTCTCATCGAGTAGATGGAAAATGAAAAAAATGGAGGGGTAGGTCCATTGATCCAAGTGAGGGGGTTCCTATAGGAATTTTCCAAAGAATGAAAGTCAAATGCAATGAATTGAAAGGAATTGAACTATGTTAAATTCCAAGGGAAACCCATATCCATGAATATAAGAGGTTATCCATGGTGAATTCCTATTCATAATTCAAAAAATACCATATCATAAAGGTGATTAAGTAATCGAGACAAGTGTGTGGGAATTTAGATTAAAAATATGCCTACTTTAATGCTTCTTGGAAAAATGGCTTCTGGTTGAAGTATTAAAGAAATAAATTTTGAGGTGATGAACTACCAAGGGGGAGGGGCTAGAGCTACCCATCCTACGAGGTCGATCATGTGGATTTGATGGTAAGTGTGGTGTCACCAATCTATTTTTTTATTGAATAGAGTAGAATGTTGCAGTATATGGTATTGATCATCAAATGTATGTAATGTGAAAACATTGCACTGATGAGGCCAGTGGGACAGACTTCCCAATGAACAAGACGAGAGTATGCCCAACCTAGGCCAATGGGGCATAGGAATAGAGTGGATAGTGATTAAATCTGAAATTGGCCAGAGGATCCATCATGCCCCCAAGCATGAGATCAGGTATGGGTAGGTAGGCATGATGCCCCATAATGTGTGTATATGTAGCATGCAAGAAGCATATCCCAGAGGAAGGACCTACACATATGCATTATGGATGTAGTTTTGGAAAGACAAAGGTGGAATTCCAATCTATTTGATATTACATATGACTTAGAGGGACTCAAATTCTAGGTTTGAAAATAGGTTAAAGTGTCACCATGTCGAGGAACATCTTTGGATATGGTGAAAAAAATATCATCAAGAAAATATTTCGATTCAACAACATATTGGTTGGAGGGACTAGAATATTGTAGTAAAAAGTAGGAATGATGATGCATATTGTCGCAATGGTAATCTAGCTCGGTAAGGGGCTCTGAGATGTCTTCATCAGAATGAAAGATGAGGATGTGAGAACCAACACTACAAAATGAGGTGGTGGGAGATGGGGTAGTGAACCCGGTATCAACACCATGGGAAAGAGAAGTATGGTTCATATATGTAACATCTACAGAGGTAGATTGAAGACTGGTGGATGAAGGATCCATCGATGTTGATATCAAAGAGACATAGGGAATACAAGGGATGCTTTGATGTACATCAGTATAAAATGTAGCATTTTCTGATAGTTTCAATCCCATGGAATTTGAAAGGTACATGATTTGCATGGAATTATCATCAATTTTCACATTAGGGGGGACAATTCTAGCGATTAGTTTACTATTGGTTTGAAAAACAATTATCACCTGAAGGAGATGTCCTCTACTACAGGGGTTTGGTGTTCCTGGTAGGAGGAATCCAACTGATGAAGGACCTCGAGGAATCATGCAATTGGGGTATTTTAGGACAATGATGAGAACAATGGCCATACATATTTCACAAATCACATGGATGATTCATATGCAAATACTTAATACACTTGGATGATGATTTGAGAAGAGTAAATTGCATAACAGGTGTGGAATGACTTGGTTCTAAATCATTAGATTTAAGAAGTTATTTGAGTTTAAGGATCCTAGGACGATTATTGGTGGTGTGCCCAGTGAGATCGCATAAAGAGCATGGGGGTATGGCTCTAGGTTCAGGATTTGGTATGGCCATGGCTTGTCCAGGATTATCAGTGCCCCCTTTCTTCTTTCGTTTTCCCTCTTTTGTGATTCCTTTCCTAGTTATGGGAGGAGTAGACTAGGCCTATGTAGGTTCCCTAGGAGGTACATGGGTAGTTCCCATTATCTAAACAAGTGTCAAGGAAAGACATTTAATTGGTTCAAAGAAGGGAGGTGGGGTAGGAGGATCCAAGTAGCATACAAGGATCTCTAAAGTAAGATTGGGAAAATTCAATGTAGCCATATCTAGTGTACTAACTATTCTCAAATGAGGAAATAATAAATGGGTTTGGGAAAAGAAATATCTTTGAGGAGGATTTCCCCCTATTGGTGGTGTTAAAGATGTAGGAGATGATGGCTCAGTAGAGGGATATGAAGATGAAAATGAAAGCTTATTATATGATGACACCATACAAATATTGGATGAATTTGGTTGGCTAAATACCAGTGGATTCATCAATCTGTTGTTAGAAATCTGCAACAAGGGTTAGCAAAATCTCTAGATCTAGTGTTTATTCTAGATAACAGACAAATGAAAGTAAAAATCATAAAACTACACTTTTGAAAGTAGTTCCATATTCTACAAACCCTATTTTACACCATAAAAGAAAGAAAGAAAGAAATTGTATGGATAATCCATAGTAGTCATTTTGAGTAGTCAAAATGACTA
>SNQJ01S0085949.1:21678-34148 GCA_010110895.2 Picea sitchensis | reverse complement strand
CGATTGCCTGCTGAGCCAAACTGCAAGGAATGGTATTTCCTTTTGAGAAAGTGAATTTGATTGTTAGTATGCACCATTCTGAAATTGTTGTGACGATGTTGTAAAGGTGCAATAAAATGTATGTGCATGAGAACTAACAATTTTATTAGCTGAGGAATGATTGCAGGAAGAAGGAGTCTTGGATATGGCAATGCTGTAAGCCCATAAGGAAGACCGATTTCCTGCTGAGCTAAAATGTTATGGGAAGGAAAGTCCCATAATTATGAATCTCGTTCCTGTGCGGAACAAACATGAAAACAAATTGTGGAATAGGAAATATGTAGGTGACAAATTTGCAATAGAATTCTGAAAGTTAGAATTTATAATGATGTCTCACGAACCTTGTGTACCTGTGATACAGGTGAGAAGAAAATATTTGTCCTTAAAGGACAGATGAAGGCTGTCACAATTGAAAATGATGAACATGGCTATTGTTGAGCCATGAGAACCCCATGATAAGTCATGATCGCTGGACATACATTGTGTTGAGGTAACACAAGCCGGAGGGATGCCTCGACAGAGAAAGTCTGAGGGACGCCTCGACTTTAAGAATTGATAGAGTTCTTGAAATTCTTCCTGTGCGAGAAAACCTTGGCAGGGAAAGATGGATCGCCCAAAGGACTGTATAACAGTGAAGGGGATGCCTGAGCCTGGGCCTGGAGGGTGAGTGACCGCAAGGAAGATGAAACCGTGATAGCTCTTGTGAGCTATTGAATTGGAATCATGCACCCAATTGGTATGTCAAGGAAAGCGATGATCTTGGATAACAAAACAACCATGTGGACACAAATCCACAAACTACACAGATAAGTACTGTGCTAGATTATGAAATTTTCCTTTTAAATTTTGAACAACAATAAGATGTTTTCACACAAAATTGTGATTGATGTGCTTGTTGTCCAAGAATTATTGAAGGCAGGTGACGAAGACTAGGATCCTGAAAAAGGACTTGACTGAGGATGAAGGTCAAGACTTATGAAGTGGCCGAATGAGAAAGGCATGACAGGCGTTTTGAGAAAGAACACTGAGGACGATGTTCCTTTAAGGGGGAGGGAATTGTAACACCCTGTTTCCCCCAATTTGTAATTGATCATAAAGTAGGAATTACCATGCTAATGCATGAGGAAAATGTAAATGTATTATTGTTTGAGTTGCCAATAACCGACTGTGGGGGTGAAGCCTTGAAAGTACTGGCCATGATATCACTAGAGGAAGAATGTGAAAACTATAAGAGAGGGTTCATGTATCAAATAACCCAAAATCTCCCTTGATAAGGATGACAAGCCTCCTTCGAATCCCAAGGAAAGAGAAATCAGTTAATGAGGAAGGACTGGTGGTTGAACTACCAACTACCCCCATGAATGGGAACATGGTCTAGCTACAGGAAGTCATCCTAAAAGTACCGCAGGGTCTGACAGACCAGGCAGACCCAAGTTTCCTTTTGACAGAAGGAAGGTGACAATTATACACACGGGAAGAGGGAGACACCATACACCAGACATGGGGGGAAGCTCGCAAGGGAGAGGCGTGAATCTCTCCAGCGAATCATGAACAAAATTCTGTGAGCTTGATGCCGAAGAGCATCTAAGAAACCTCGCCGAGGCCACAACCGAGTGAGAAATCTCCGAGTTGCAGAAAACAGGACCCAAACAGAAACTGAAACAAAGAGAGAACCCTCGAGAACTGTGAGAATTCCCTGGTGATATCATGGCTTGGCACGGGGGTGGCCAGAGTACTAAGAATGAATGCCTCTGAGCCTATGGTCAGGTGGAAGGACGAACAACCACGATCAGTTGGTTGGCGACAACCTGTAATGGATACGTGATTTCCTACCCTGTGTAATTTAGCTATAACTGTGTATGAATTGGTTATACTGTGCATGCTTTCAGGAATGTGAATGAATGCTTAATGGATATACTGTATCCCTTCTATTTCTGCTTGGTTGTATAATTAGGCAAGTAAGGAATTATATAGTTTGGACATGACTTGTTCTCATAAATTCTTGAGTTCTGTAGTGTCTTAAGCTAGAGCCAGGAACTGTGAGCTCGTCGACCTTAGGCATAGTTTCATATATGAAGGTTTACTCACCTAGTCGTTTTGAGTCCCTTGGAGGATGGAGATTGTTAAGCTTAGGAGAGGTAGTGCAGATATGCACAGGCTCTCTATGAGGCAAACATAACCCCCTTGTTGAAGGAGTACAATAGTCATGCTGAAGATCCCTCTAGGTGTTAAGTCCAGGAGAAAGAGCGCAAATATCTCAAAGTCCTTCATAGTTGACGAAGTTCAAGAAGGATAACAAGTTTCAAATACCGAAAGAGAGTACCCTTTTGTCTGCTAGACGAATGGACGAGATCCTTTCGAAAATACCCCAGATCTGTCGAGACCGATGGATCTAGAGAAGGAGTGCAAGCGTTAACACCTTGACCCTTTCATCCTTTGTAAGTAGTGATGGGATCTAGGACCGTAGATCCAAGGATCTGACGGAGCCCTATTGACCGTCGATCTTAGCCTTTGTATAAGCAGGAGAGTAGCATTTCGCTGACTCGTGGCTTGGAGTGGTCAGGGGTAGAGCTGCATGAAATCATGATTCGCGAGATCGCGACGTGATCATGACCATTGTATCCAAGGCACGGGAGAACCGTTGGATCAGAACCTTCGTGGGTATTGCCTATCGGGGGTTCAGGACTTGAGAGAGTTTCTTTTTGATTGTAGAAGTCACGAAGTGCCGAGCACTGAGGGATCGTGTAAACATGTGACCCATCTGTAAGTGGGGACCGCGTGGTTGACAGGTGGCGTAACGACAAGAACCCAGAGAAAGGTGGGAATGGGTGACAGGTGATGGACACATGTCGCCTAGGAAGGAGTCAACCCATTTTTGACTTATAGTATCTCAAGAATTCGCGAAGGAGGAGCATGACGGCTCAATACTCCAACTCGTGAAGTCATGAGATGCGAGTAGCACTAGTACTTAGCCTAGGAAGCAGGTAACCGGTGGTGGACACGTGTCACACTAGGAAAGAGTCAACCCACTGTTGACTTATCGTGGCTCGGGGTTTCGCACGAGGAAGAAGCTGCACCTTGATCGCTAAGGCCGCAAAATGCCGAGAGCCGAGGTCTTGTGTGACGGGCGACGATGACACATCTTGTGGGAAGAGTATAGCGGGGTTGACAAGTGGTGTGTGTGCGTCGTTTTGGCAGAGTCCATGCAACATTATCCTCTCACGTCTCGGGGATTCGCGAAGGAGGAACACAAGAGCTCAACACTTCAACTGGCAAGGTTGCAAGTGGTGCTAGTGTTTGGCCTAGCCCACAGTTACATGTAGTTGGCAGTAGTAAGGAGGGAGCCATACCCGTATAGCATCTCAGGTATTGGTGTTTGGAGAAAGGGGAGTCGAGAGTCTTGATTCCCGACTCGCGAGTTGCGAAAGGCGCTTGCGCTAAGGCCAACTTGTGGTCGTTTGGAGGAGGATAAAGAAAGAGAGGGTCTGCGCTAGGCCCCATAGAAGTCCCGAGGATTCTGTTCCTTGAAGAAAAAAAATGAAAAATCTAGGTTGTCGTAGTGGGTGTGTGACAACACCAGTTGGCTGATTCAGTGTTGAGAGACACACCCTAGTCACTGGGAAGATCACACAGGTCTTCCATCATTATTCAATAATAGTTACACAGGGTCTAATAGTAAGGGCGCACTCATCCAGGGCGAGGGCGCAACTTCTGAGGAGGTTCAGTGGATCGACTTGCCCCATCCAGAGAGAGTTCATAGATTCCCCTCCGACCTAGTTGAGAGGAAGGCACGACACATCTGTTGCCCGGTTCCTCGTCTGATTCCGACGGTGGAATCACTAGGGTGCATTTTTCCAGAGAGAGAGGATCGCGTTTCCCAAGGGGGATCCATATGGGGTCCAGACCCGCCAGCCAAGGGGTCGATCAGTTACCAGGACTGAGAGCTAAATCAGGGTGCACCATTTGGTATAGTTCTAGGCCATTCTGAGAGGTATAGCCGCCAGGTCGAACTTGCCGGGCTTCCAACCGTTACCGTGTGAGTTTCCATAGTTCCAGCTCATCGATTGAACCCGTGGTGCTCATATATTATCGAGCATTATCATTTAGTTTGATTATTGTATTACGGCTAAGATCCTTTTGTCATTTTATCTAGTTGAGTGATTCGTCTTTATTCAGCCGCATTCAACCTTTGTTCTCCGCAGAAATATCATAATATAAACTTTGAAGTCTTTTGTTGCAATTGTTATTTATGACCATTTATATGTTGTAAACAATTAATCCTACACACACACATTAACAACATTTCCTAGACTAGCCAAGTCAGGAACATTACAAGAAGAATAAATCGTAAACTCAGAAATACTTCTCGAACCAAATTTACAAGTTCTTAAACACACATGTGGTGAAGATTTCACTATAAAAATAGGGAAACCTTCTCAACACTTATATACAACCATATAAACAATATAATAGTAATAATATGTTTAAGAAGAAGAAATAGAGATGAGAAACAAAATAAAGTGATACACACCAACTAATGTCTTTATTAACCGCTGAAATATTTACACAGATAGGATCCATCGAATCCATCCAAACTGTTGTATAAGATGGAGTCTTTAAGCCAAACAAGGATTCAACCCTCAGTCCCTCAGACTAAATCCTTCTCTCCCTCTTTTGCATCTAGTTTATATGAAATTTATAGACCTTACATGAAAAATAATAGATCCTTAAAGCGTGGATCTAATTTTCTCAAAATAGGACTGAATATCTCCCCTTGGGGTTGAATTTGGACTTAGTTACATCAACAAGATACAAAAAATCTAAGAAAATCAGTCCAATACCTAAAAACTAGGGTTTGGATTTCAAAGCATTAATTATATTCAAAGTAAAACAATTTTTTTGAGAATATTTAGCATAAATATCCTCCTTGAACATCCATTCTCCACCGTGACCTGACAACTCTCCTTGGCATCTGTGAGGACGAATTACACCTTGATTGTTCCATTTCATCTTAAGCACTTTTACAATGAAATTCTAAAAAATAGGGCTGAAAAAAAACTCGATATCTCCCAAACTATGACACCTGTGTAAAATCCAAGAGATATTTTGTAGATGAGCCCGTTATTGAGAAAAAATGTCTTTCAGGTTTTAAAAATACCTCTCCATATCCTTGTAATATGTTCCCAAAGATGATGACTAAAACAAGAAAATTCCTGTATTTACAAATCTGAAAAATGAGCTATAAAGACGTGCTTGTATCTCCCAAACCATGACACCTGTGTAAAATATGAGGGAGGATTTTGTAGATGAGTCCGTTATTGAGAAAAACCTATTTAGGTTTTTATAAATACCTCTCCATATCTCATAATATGTGTCCAAAGATGATGACTAAAACAGGAAAATTCTTGTATTTACAAATTTGAAAAATAAGCTATAAAGATCTGCTTGAATCTCCCAAACCATGACACCCGTGTAAAATATGATGGAGGATTTTGTATATTAGGATGTTTCTGAAAAAAACCTCTTTTTTTTTTCACAAATTCCTCTTCATATCCTCATAATCTTAGTTTGAAATTGATTGCAAAAACAATCATTTCGAGAAAATCCCCAGTTTTTTGTTTTCTCCTTTTCCATAAAATATTGCTCCAGAACTCTTTGCTAAAGATACAAAATGGTTTATAATTTCTACTTTAGGGTATATAATGGTGTCATTATCATTTTTCATCATCAACTATAACAAAAACCCAAAACTATGCCATTTAATTGAAAAACATAACGCTACATGAACTTCTTGTAGCGCTATTTTTTAACCAATTTACATACCTACAACCTTTTTCTTGCCTAGGTCAAAGCCAAAAACATTTTTAGATGAACCAAACACTTAAGTACTTGATCTGCAAAAATGTTTCCTTCAACTTTCATTGATTGCATTCAAAATTTGGGGTTTCATATAAAATCAAACTGTTAAATTTAAATGTTTCCCTGGGAGACAGTTTTAGCTGCTTGGTGTGGGAATGAGTTGTTATTATCCTTGGCTCATCAATATCAGATCTAAACACCATTTTTTATCCCTTCTTGCTCTATTTACTTTGTTTTCCTGCAGTAAACTTTCCTTTGAAGCTGTTCTCTTAAAATCTTTGATTAACTCCTTTTTTTTACCATGTTCACATAACCTAGTCAAATCCTTTCAACTAATTTAGAGGATTTTCCTCTGAAGCTATAAGAATAAGAAAAAACCCCATCATATATAGAGAGATTTATATACTTGTTCTGGTTGCAATTTCAAATGCACTTGATGCCTGGTGGATTTGGGCTTGAGAATGCTCGAGACAGAAAGAGAGTTAACATAGGCTCCACGGGGGATGGCATGCTCCCTGTGAGCTGCCAAGAACAAGAAGTCATGTGCCTTATTCATTGGGCTATGGATTCATTCACCACCTTCCAAAGATTTGCAACTTATTCAAAATCTAAAAACACACCGCTGAAAATAAAATATACTGCTGCAAACCAAATGCTCGAGAATTGAGCTTATTCATTCTACTTCTAACCGGTAGGAACAAGCTAATCATGTGTAATCATGCTTCCAATGAAGCCATGATAGCATCCAATTGAATATAGGAGATTCTTGCATGCAGATGAGAGTGAAAGAAGAAAATAATATTTGCAAAAAAAATTTGATTTGAAGGACATACTTACAACCACAATCCACTTTGATTCCAAATGCCACAACGCTGAAATTTCTGAAAACCACGACTCCATGTAAATGACCACCAGGTCCTGCCAATTATGTTGCATTTCTAGTTGATACAAAAGGCCACATTGTTCCTCTGTTTCACTTATCAAATGATACTTCATTTGTTTTGTTTGAAAAAGAGCACGAACATCATTCGGGTGTTGGTAACAAAAGCATAAAGGTCAGCTTGAATCTGCTCATAAGTTTCTCGAACAACAACAACAACAATGTCATCATGAGAATCAACAAACTGATCCATGTATTCCTCACTTCGATCAGATGCATAGCTGTCATATACCGGCTACGAGTGTTCATGGATAATGGAATGAATGCCTTCATGAATCTGTTGATCAGATTCCGCCACATCACAAACATTTGGATCTAGAATTTCGAGATCATCATCATGTTCATAAAAAATGGGAGCAACATGATAAAATTCTAATGACAAAGATGAATATTTATGAAAATTATCATCAATAATATGATCTTCAAATAAACTTGGAACAATTTCTTTATCATAATCATCACTATAAGAAACATTTGGATTAATGCCAAATGCATCTAAAGTATTATTGTCATCAACCTCAAAATATGACTGCTGAAAATCTTCCTGATGTAAAATAGATGTAATATCCCCAAGGATGAGCCCCAGTTGTATTTATGAATTATAATCATGTTTTGTAGGTTGGTGAGTTGAGTGTTGATATGTAATTATGTAGAACATTAATAAAGATTAAACATTGCTGCGTGCAAACCGACCATGAAGAAAGAGTGATGGGGGACTGAGCTTCGACAGGGTGGGTAAGGGAAAGGGGGCTGAAAGGTTGAAAATAGGGGCTAATCTTAGGGGCTTAAGTCCTTCAGAATAATAATTTGTTATTATTCCAAAGTTTTGTAAAAGACATGTTTTTATCCTAAGTCTTGGGAGAGGCAATGTGTGCAAAATGGAACCCATGCAGCTCCAGGAAGACAAATGTCGACCTAGGCGCATGCAGTTAAAATATGAAGTGTCAGCTATGTTGGGGGTTCGCTGGTCATTCTTCCATCCTCTGCTTGAGTTCGCTTGCCATTCTTGATTCTCGTGAATTCTGTCTTGCCTTTGCATTTTGACCTCGACATACCCACGCACACCTGAGGAATCACCCAACGGGAGGGAAATTCGACCTGTGTTGTTTTTACTGTGAAGCCCGACACATCCTATATATTACTTGAGTAGTGGTGTGATTTAGGTTGGACTGTTGCCGATTTTTGGATGTGCATGCCCAATTTTCCTATTGCTGCTGTCACCCGTGAGTTGACCGAATGTTGTTGATGTTGCTATTAGCCGTACCTTGATGGAAATGAGTCGACAGTGGCTGAAGAAGCGGGTTGTTAGGCCCGTGGTAGAAGAGGTAGTTTGTGAGGCCTATGAGCAGCTCTCTCCAGGTGAGAGAGTTTGTTGGGAAGTGATTTTTTCCCAGAGAGAGTCCAACACCAGCTACAGATCTCTGAGAATTCTTGATCTAGCCTGTTGCCGAGACCCTGAGAGGGAGGTGAAGCAGCCGATGGACTATGTGATAGTGAAGGTGTATACTCTCAGGTGGAACAAGCATTTGGGGAATGAGAGTCCATAATTAGTGGGCGTAAGAAGGCTCTTGGAGAGAATCCTTCCGGTTGCATTGTGCAGTTTTCCTGTAACCTCACCCTAGTCTAGGATTCCCTTGCCCTGGATGGAGCTTAGTCCCAGCTCAGGGGTGACCCACTGTTGAGCATGATGAGAAATGTGGTCTAAGGCTGGGAGGTTTGTGGAAGGTTTGCACGTAGTTGGTGGAGTTACTCCAGTTTAAAAGATAAGTATCATCTTTGTGCTTAATTTATATGTTATGCATGTATGTGATGCTTGAATGTTATCATGTATTCCATTGTGTATATGAATTACTGTTAGCTCCATTCCTTCCATATGGTAGGTAATTCTGTGATTACGGTGTTATGTGTTTTAAATTCATTAAAATGCATATATTATATAAGTGTATATTCCGCGTAGTAGCGTTACCCAGCCTGTTGATGGCCGGGGATGTTACAATATGGTATCAGAGCCATGGTTTCGACACTAAGCCTGGATGGGCCATGTTAGTGGTTAACGAGACAAAGTGATCTAGATTTTATGAGCATAATGAATTGACTATAGATTATTAACAAATGATTAACACAAAATAACAGAGATATAGTAAAATTGGTTTTCTATTCAACAAGGAAATAAGCTGAAACTGTAAAATGCAGTGGAAACAATCTTGCTGGAATGGTGGTGGCTTATCTCTGAGAAGAGATGCGACAGCTGTGATCATTCACAAGAAGATGATTACAATGAGGATCTGAATGCCTTTTTACAATAAACAGGAATGCCAAAAAAACCCTAGATATCCAAAAACCTAACCCTAGGAGATGAAGCCCCAAAAGTCATGTGGGCCCCGTCTGAGTAAGTTAGTACATCAACTTCTCGAGTTCGTAACTTTTGCATACGATCTCCATTTTAGGAATATGATAGCCTGTGGGAAAGGTATCGTAGAGGAGATTCATTTTTGGGGCTCATTCATGCCTTTGGATATCATTGAGAATCTCTATCCCAAAAAACCTTCATTTAGGCCCTCAAAATGGCCTCGTAAGTTAAAACTGCTAAAAATAATAAATTGCCAAAATTGCCAGAAAACTGTTTTGAGCCAGTTGGAAGAGGTGGGTGGACATCGATATCGAACTGGATCAATCCTCCCTCCTTAGAAATAAATGGTCTCTATTGTGTTGATTTCCCCCATCAGATGAGGAAATTTCTGTTGAATTTGGCCCTGGGTGAGCCACTTGCCTTGGTGCAGGAGCTGGCCTTCTTTGACTACTCGATAAAGCTAGATCCTTTGCTGTTGAGTGCCCTTGATATGTGTGTCCACAATATGATCACTAGATTCCTATTGTATGTAGTCGAGGTTGAGATCTTTTGGTGTCAGCTGTTCTGCTACGTCTGAGGTGTCCAATAATGGTGATAAATAAGGGCGAAGGAGATCCACGTTGAACACTGGGTGTAGGCCAAGGAAAGGAGGAATGTTGAGCTCAAAAGAATTATCCCCCACGACCTTGGTGATGGTGTACGGACCATAACAGAGAGGGTGAAGCTTCCGATGGGGTCATGTAAGGCATTCTTTCTGCAAGTACAACCAAACTTTGTCTCCCACCTAAAACTTATGTGGCACCCAATGTTGATCATGGCACTGCTTGTACTTGTCATTGAACTTCTGTAGGATATCCTAAACTTGTTGGTAGATGCGTTGGATCTTCTCAATGAACTAGGTATCTTTGTCATCTTCAGTTGGATCAGGAGACGAGTCGGTCGAGGTGACCGCAAGGGGAAGTGCAACATTTATGGGACCCAATGGTTGGAATCCCAACCCCACCTGAAAGGGGATGTGGCCAGTTGAGCTATGTAGGGCTCGGTTGTATCTATGTTGGACATAGGGAAGGATCTCAACCCATGTGCGAGGGTGATTTGAATTATACATGCAAAGGATATGCACAATCATTCGATTTACGACCTCGGTTTGGCCATCTGTCTAGGGGTGGAAGGCCGTGGATTTGGTGAGCTTGGTGTCCAACAGTGACCAGAGGCTCAACCAAAATGTGCTGAGAAATAGACTGTCCCAATCTGAGACAATGGTTTGTGGGATTCCAAAATGTACCCAGACTCGTTCAAATAAGATCTTGACAATGGCCTCTGCTGTGATGTTCTTCTTGCAGGCAACCAAAATCACCATCTTAGAAAAGTGATTAAGCACAGTCATTTCCCTTCTTGGTGAATGGGAGGCCCAACATGTAGTCCATTGAGATGGATTCCCATGGCTTGTTAGGAGTAGGAAGAGGGGTGTACATGCCCTGTTTTAGTGTTCGATTTGGAAATAACATAGGTAGTGAAAGACCTAATATACTTGCTGACCTCTTGTCGAAGTTTCGACCAGTAAAATTTTTTCTGTAGCATTGCCGCTATCTTTTTGACACCAAATTCTCCTGCCACCCGACTGAAGTGGGATTCTCACTTGATGGAACATAGATATGGCCCAGACGACACAACAACCCATCCTGAAGATGGAAATTATCAAGAACTGTGTTTGCACCCAACATTTGGTAGGTGGTGGCGAAGTCTGGGTCTGTCTCATAGAGTTGGGGCCATCCAGAGGTCTCATGGTCACAAGAGTCTAGCACCGTGGTGAGTGCTGTGACTGGAGGTCTACTAAGGAAATCAACGACGTGATTGGTGCTTTCTGTTTATACTCGATGTTGAGGTGGAATTGCTGCAAGTATGTGGACCACTTTTGATGGCGATCATTCTGCAATTTTCCTTATGTATCCATGAACTGCAATGGCTTATGATCAGTGTGGATGACTGTCTCCTTCCCAAGAATGTAATGTCTCCACTGGCGACAGGCTTGCACAATGGAGTATATTTCTTTGTCGTAAGTAGGGTACTTACAGGCAACATCTGATAGAGTCTCACTATGATAGGCCACAGGATGGCCGTGCTGAGTGAGAACGACGCCCACCACATAGTCTGAAGCATCTTTCTTGATCTCAAAGGGTTGTTGCAGGTTTGGTAGTGAAAGTACTGGGGCTGAGCACAGGCGCTGCTTCAAATCATCGAACACTTGTTGTTGGGACCAACCGCACACAAATTTCGCCTTACCACCACCCCTGGTTATTTGTCTGAGGGCTCATGAAATATGGGAGAATCCCAACACGAACCTACGGTAGAAATTGGCAAGGCCCAAGAAGCTCTGAAGATCAGTGAGTGTGGTTGGGGCTGGCCAGTCATGGATGACTTGGATCTTGGATGGATCCACATGTACACCATGCTGATCAATGATGTAGCCTAGGTAATGGACCTTGTCCATACCGAAGAATCATTTTTCCAAGTTAGCATATAGCTTGTGCTACCACAAGGTGTCCATAAACCGCTGACTATGCTGCAAGTGTTCGACCCAAGTCTTGCTGTAAATGAGAATGTCATCGAGATACACCACTACAAAATTATTGGTGAATGGTCACAGGATATGGTCCATCATCCTCATGAAAGTGGATGGAGAATTTTTCAAACCAAAGGGCATGACCAACCATTCAAAAAGGCCTTCCTTTGACTTGAAGGCAGTTTTCCATACATCTGTCTGTTCTATCGGGACTTGGTGGTAGCCAGACTTCAGATCAATCTTACTGAAGTATTTGGCCCCCATGAGTTGATCAAGGAGGTTGTCGATTCGGGGAATTGGGTACCAGCTTCTGACTGTGATTTTATTTAGAGCCCGATAATTAATGCAGAGTCACCGGGTTCCATCTTTCTTCTATACCAGCATGATTGGGATCCCGCAAGGTGATGAGCTGGGACATATGTGCTCCTTGTGGAGAATTTCTTGGATATGTCGCTTGATCTCCTCATTCTCTAACAGAGAGTGGTGATAGACTGGCCCATTGGGCAGCAGTGCGCCGGGGGTCAGATCGATGGGGTGCTTGACCCGACAGTGCAGAGGTAACCCGATAGGTGAGGAGAATATATCCGAGTATTCTTCCATGACCTTATCTACTTGCTTCTGCTGTGTGGAGAGGTTGGCCGCAAAGATCCTGGATGTGGCTGTGATCTTTCTCTTATTTTGAGAGCAAATCATGAAGAAGACAAAATTCCTTGTCTAAG
>SNQJ01S0085949.1:0-21628 GCA_010110895.2 Picea sitchensis | reverse complement strand
CTCATATACAACATGACATTTCCATAAATAAGGTTGGCCCAAAATAACATCACAAAATTCAAGAGGAGCAACATCACACAATACCTCATCTTTGAAGGGCTTGATGCTGTATGACAGTTGACACTGTTGGCAGACGCAGAGATCGCTTCCTTGGTGGAGCCATCCAATGGTGTAGGGTTATGGGTGCGTGGTTGTCGACAGGGCCAGACGCTTGATGACCTCTGTTGAGATGAGGTTATTTTGGCTACAACTATCAATGATGAAGTGCAGCGGGGTGCCTTTTACCCACATCTGTGAATGGAAGAGGCATTCTCCTTCTTCTAGCTCGTCTGGTTCAGTAGGCTGGAGCTTGGTGGTAGCAACGGTGGCATTGGTTTCTACATCAATGATCCGTCTTCCCTTTCTGGTTCTGGCTTAGAGTCAGAACCAACATTTGATTCAGAGGCTTTCACTTTGGCCACCAACGACTGCTTTGAGCAACAGTCAGCAGTGTTATGCCAAGGGCTCTTATAAAAGTCGCACCACTTCTCGATATCTTTATTTGTCTTTCCGGTGTCCTTCTTTGCTTGAAGCTTGGAATGGTTGTCCTGATATTGTCCATATTTTCTCTATCCTTTGTTCTATGGTTTGTGGACGCCCTTCCCTATCTTTTGTTGTGCAGGTTTCCCAGGCCCAAATTGCCACTTCTTTTGTTTGAGCTTCTGCTCGATTTTGACGGCATATCGACAGGCCGTGCCCAAGGATGAGATGTCCAGAAATTCCATTTCGGTTTGGATGTATATATGCAGAGTGCCACGATACTTGAGAACCATATGTCGCTCCAAATCTTTGATACCCAACTTGGTGCACAAGGTATGGAAGATATTTGTGAAATCTGGCACTGCTTGGTCTCTTTCTTCCCGCAGTGTGGTCCATTTGGTATACAAGTCGTCATAACTTCCGACAGGGTAGTATTGTTCCTTAATAGCATCCCTGAAGGATTCCCAGGTGGCCGTGACTATAAATAATGAGGGTTACTCTATTTCCTTTTTTCTCATAGAAAGTTTCCCACCAATATTTGACATGGGGAACGACTTTGAGGAGCGCAAAAGTAATCTTTTCTCTATTAGAAGAGTTATGGACAGAAAAATACCCTTCTAGTAGATTCAACCACTTTTCTACAACATCTACGTCTATCTGACCTTCAAATATAGGAATATCGAAGTTTATTTGTACCTTCAAGGGGACGGCGCCTCCGCTCGAAGAAGATTCGTCGCATGTTGGTAGCCGTCGAAGGATTTGCACGAAACTATCCATCATCTCATTCCTTTGTTTCATGAGGGATTCCTCAATCAACAGTTTGAAAGGATCTCCTGTCCCATCATCTTTCTTTTCTCCTGCCATGAGAGGTCGCTTGGGCGTGTGAGAGATTTTTTCCTCAAGAGAAACAAGCTCGAGACCCAACTCTTTGTACTCCGACCTCATTGGGGACATGCATTAAGATGACAAGGATCAGATCGCTCTGATACCACTGATCCATATTTTATGAGCATAACAAAATGACTACAAATTATTAACAAGTGCTTAACACAAAATAATAGAGATACACAAAACAAGATGAAACTGTAAAATGTATCGGAAACAAGCTTGCTGGAATGGTGGCGGCTTATCACACGACATTTTCTCCTTAAATTTTGATTTGATAATATTTTTAATAGTATGTTTATTCTGCAAAATGGTGTCTTCCATGATTTCCTAATAGTTTATCAAAGACTGGGCATCTTTATGCCATCCTTTTAATGCCCCCGGCCATCACCAGGACGAGCAACGCTACCAACACAACCTTAACTTTACCTTAACTACTCTGATACCAATTTGTAACGCCCCCAACCATCACCAAACTGGGAAACGCTACTAAAGATGGACATTCACATATATACACATATGACATGCATTGTAATGAATTTTAAACACTTAACACATATTTTACTGTTACGATACATATTCAATTTAATAGATAGTGATTCGTATACACAACAGAACACATGATAAACATTTGATTATCATAGGTATGCATAACATAAAATTAAGCACATAAATTATACTTATCTTTTCAATTGGAATAACACCACCAACTACGTGCAGAACTTCCATGAGCCTCCTAGCCTTAGACCATGCTTCTCATCACTCTCAGCAGTAGGTCACCCCCAAGCTGGGACTAAGCTCCACCAGGCAAGGGAATTCTAGGCTAGGCAAGGTCAACATAAGACACATAGTTTATGATGAAGGATTCTCTCCCAGGAGCCATGTATGCCCACTGCTCACAGACTCTCATTCCCCACATGCCTGTCCCTCCCCAGGAGTATACACCTCCATTGTCACATAGTCCATCAGTTACTTCACCTCCCTTACCTTGGGCTTCAGCAACAGGCCGAACCGAAATTCTCAGAGATCTGTAGTAGCTATGGGATCCCTTCTAGGAGAACTCACTTCCACAACACACTCTCTCATCCGGAGAGAGTTTCCCATAGGCCTGAAAACCTGCCTCTTCAATCACAACCAACTCTCTCACCTAGAGAGAGTGTTGCACACAGGCTTGACAACGTGCTTCTTCAGCTCCATTCCAACACCAGGAGGAAAACAACAAGGCTCAACAAGGAACAAACGACAGAGACAAGCCACACTCAGCCAAGGGACTACGTGGCCATAACAGCCCACAGTTCTAACACACACAACATAGAAAATTTTGGGATGCTCAAGATTCATAGAAGACGCGGGTCAACTTCACAGATTTGATATTTAGAGGTGTGTGGCTATGAAGAGGTCCAACACAGAGACATTACAAGTTCCGGGAAAGGATTCCAATGAACTCATGTGGAGTATGGTATAATGGGTGCATGGGTATCCAGTTGCAGACGCAAAGGATGACAGAATGAGGAGTGAACCGCCTCCATGATTGACTTCTTCAGCTTTAACTACATGTGCCCAGGTTGACACCTGTCTTCCTAGAGCTGCATGCAATCCATTTTTCATACATTCCTTTCCAAGAACTTAGGACAACACTTAACAATTGTCCACCTTATCCTTTTTGGAAATAATAATAAATTATTATCCCTTTTATAGGTAAGCCCCCTATATTATCCCCTAGGCCCAACACTTAGCCTCCTCTCCCTTGCCCATCCTTTTGGAAGCTTATTCCCCCATCACTCTTTCTTCGTGGTCGGTCTACATGCAACAATGTTTTTTTATATTTTATTAATGTTCTACATAATTACATATACAAAATCAGGCTCCTGACCTTTAACTCCTAGGCTCTTTGGCTTAATAAACACATAATCCCACCAACTTATATACACTTGGCTCACCAGCCTACAAAACATGTTTACAATTCATAAATACAACACAAGCTCTTCCTTGGGGATATTACAATCCCCTCACCTTATTTTTGCACTGTCCTCAGTGAAACTTTTACACAGTATCATCAAGATTTCCAAAATTTTCAAAAAGATGTGGGTATTCTACCCACATAGAATCCTCATGCTCCCATGTCGGGTCCTCGGGATAGTACCAGGTCCAATGGACTTTCACAAGCCCTATGGCTCGATTCTAGAGTTGCTTTCTTTTTCGGTCCAATATGTGCACCGAATGCACTTTCAAGATGCCTTCTTGCTCCACCTAAATCACCTTCCAATCAATTACATGGTTAGCATCAGGTATATATTTCTTAAGAAATAAAACATGAAACACATTATGTAATGTCATGAATGCAGGTAATGCAAGCATATATGCAACTAGCCCAATCCTTTCTAGGATTTCAAATGGCCCACAAAATTTGGCTGCCAACTTTGAACAGTTTCCCATCTTCAGCGAAATTATATTGACTTTTAATCTCAAGAAAACATGGTCACCCACTTTAAACTCTCGGTGGGTTCTGTTCTTATCAGCATAACTCTTCTGTCTGTCTTGGGCAACCTTCAAATTATGCTTAATTTTTATCACCTTCTCTTCCATTTCCTTGAGCAACTCTGACCCAAATACTTCTCTATTAGCTGGATGATCCCATCTTACTGGAGTGTTTCACTTTCTTCCATAAAGTGCCTCAAATGGGCTCATCTTCAACAATGCTTGATACCCATTGTTGTAGGCAAATTCTACCAAGTGTAGGTAGTCTTCCCAGATGGATGGTTTGTCCATCACATACATCCTTATCATGTCTTCTATTACTTGGTTCACCCTCTTTGTCTGCCCATCCGACTCAGGATGATAGGTTGTGTTGATGTTCAGATTCATTCCAAACTCTTTAAACAACCCCTTCTATAACTTTGAGGTAAATTTCAGGTCGCTATCAGACACAATCGTCTTGGGAATTCCATGCAATCGTGATATTTCCCTCATAAAAATATCAACAACATTGGCTTCCTTGTGAGTAGTCTTTAATATAATAAAATGGGCATATTTCATAAGCTTATCCACTGCCACCATGATTGAATCATGTTGCTTTCCTTTCCTGGGCAATCCTGTGATGAAATCCATTGTCACTACCTCCCACTTCCATTTAGGAATGGGTAGAGGCTGTAGCAACCCTACTCAGTGCCTATAGTCATCTTTAACCTTATGGAATTCCATACATTTGGTGATGTATTCTGCAATTTCTTTCTTCATACCTGGCCAAAAGTAATGGCTCTTGGCTACTGCCAAAATTTTCTGATATCTAGGGTGCCTTGCATAAGGCACATTATGCATTTCATTCAAAATCATAAGTTTCAAGTCCTGGGCATTAGGTACATAAATTTTGTTCTTGTACAGAAGTGTTCCTTCGACTTCCAATGTATAATTTTCCTCTTTCTGTGGCATTGCTACCAAATCTGTGTACTGCAAATTTGTATTTGCAGCTTCCGAAATTTTTCCTTTAATATCAGTTCGATACATGATAATGGTTGTAGCATGTAGTTCATGCACTCTCCTGATGAGTACATCAACCACTTTGTTTTCCTTTCCCTTGATATGCTTGATATCAAAGTCATACTCGCAAAGGAACTCCAACCACCTACTCTGCCTAGCATTCAAGGTTGGTTGATCAAACAGATACTTCAGTCTGTTGTGGTTTGTTCTCAATTCGAAATTCTTTCCCATGAGGTAATGCCTCCATTTATTTAGAGCGTGAATGATGGCTGCCAATTCTAAATCATGAGTGGAATAATTCTTTTTGTGCTCTTTCAACTTTCTGGATTCATAAAAAATTACGAACCCATTATGACTGAGGACTCCTCCAAGTCCTTCTTAGCATGCATCTGTGCACACTACGAAATCCACATTTGGATCTACAATCCTCAGGATTGGAGCACTGGTTAACAGTTGCTTCAATCGTTGGAAGATTTTCTCACATTATTTTGTCCACTGAAATTTCTTCTCCTTCCTTTTCAAGGAAGCGATAGGGTAAGCTATCCTTGAGAAACCTGCACTGAACCTTCTGTAATAACCAACTAGACCCATAAAGGATCTGACTTCTGTCACATTCTTCGGTGTTGACCATTCCATGATGGCCTCAATCTTATCAGGATCCACGACTATCCCATATTTTGAGTTGATATGCCCCAAGTGATGGATATGCTTTTGATAAAACGATCATTTTCTCAAATTGACATACAACTGGTGCTCCCTTAGCACCTACAACACCATCCTTGAATGTTTTTCATGCTCTTCCTTTGACTTGGAATACACCAAGATGTCATCCAAAAATACTATGACAAACTTGTCTAGATATTCCCTGAACACACCATTCATTAGGCACATAAAAACAATAGGTGCATTTGACAACCAAAATGGCACCACTGTGAATTCATAGTGACCATACCTTGTTCTGAAGGCGGTCTTTCTGATTTCTTCATCCTTTATTTTTACCCGGTGATACCCTGACCTGAGATCTATTTTCGAAAATATCTTAGCATCCTTCAACTGATCAAAGAGATCATCGATCCTTGACAAAGGATACTTGTTCTTAACAATCACTTTTTTCAACTGTCTGAAATCGATACACAATCTCAACGTTCCATCCTTCTTCTTCATGAACAAGACCGGGGATCCCCAAGGTGACACGCTTGGGCATATATACCCCTTCCTTAGAAGCTCTTCAAGCTAAAATTGCAGTTCTTTCAGCTCTGGTGTACTCATTTTGTAAGGATCTTTTGATATTGGAGCTGCTCCATGCATCAAGTTTACAGATAAGTCAATATCTCTTTTCGAGGGTAATCCGGGTACTTCCTGGAATACATTTTCAAATTCTTTTAATACTGCATGGTCTCCAATCTTTGAGACCTCATCCTTATATGCTTCCTCCACATGGGCTGCAAATAATTGATGGCCTTTTCTATATCACTTCTTCAGCTACTGATCTAGGTGGATATCGATGGCCACCCACCTTTTCCAACTGGCTCAAAACATTTTTCTGGCAGTTTTGACAATTTACTATTTTTAGCAGGTTTTAACTTTCGGGGCCATTTTGAGGGCCCAAATGAAGGTTTTTCGAGATCAAGGTTCTCAATGATATCCAAAGGCATGATTGAGCCCCCAAAATGAATCTCCTCGATGATACCTTTCCAACGATCTATCACACGCCTAAAACAAAGATCGTATGCAAAAGTTACGACCCCGGGAAGTTGATGTACTCACTTACCCAAACGGGACCCACATGACTTTTGGCGCTTCATCTCCTAGGGTTAGGTTTTTGGATGTCTAGGGTTTTTGGCATTCCTAATTATTGTAAAAAGGCCTTCAGAGCCTCATTGTAGTCATCTTCTTGCGAATGCGAGTAGCCGTCACATCTCTTCTCAGAGATAAGCTGCCACCATTCTAGCGAGTCTTTCACTCTGTATTTTTACAGTCTCTGTACATTTCTTTCATTAATAGAAATCATGTATTACTATATATCTATGTTTATGGTTGCATCTCTGATACATTTATGTTATATTATTGGATATACACAATATCTCTGTGCATTTCCTTATTATATCTCACTCTCATTTTGTGCCAAAAATAATCTGGATCAGCTGCATTACTGATATTTCCCTGACAACAACTGCTCTGGGAATTCCTTTGACTATTCTCTGATTCCCCTCCTCATCCAAGAAAGTGAATGCCTCATTACAACAGTCCAAGATGGCATGGTGTTGGTCCAACCAATCCATCCCAATTAGAAAATCATAACAACCTAAAGGCAGAATATTCAATTCAGCCCTCATGCTTAGTCCATTCATGTCCACTGGACATGACTTAACAAACTCAACAACCTTTATCTTGGCTCTTGTAGCCAACTGCACTAACCAATATTTCTCATGCTTTCTTCTTGGTAAATGCAAACTTTCCACCAGTCTAGGATCTACATAACTATGACTAGCTCCTGAGTCTATTAAAATAGTAAAGGCATGGTTGTTGATCATACCTTCCACTTCAATCATGTCTGATTGAAATTCATCTTGCTTGTTGTTCAAGGATACATAGATTCTTGGTACACTTCTACCCATGTCTTCCACTGTTTCATCCTGTTGAACATTGTGGACAGTTCTCTCTTTGTCATTTCTGTGGGGGCAATCTCTGTACCTATGATTTCCTTTACAACCCCAACATTCCATAGGTGTCTGTCTTGAAAATTTCCCACCTACTTCAACCTTCCCGGGTTCTCTAAAACCTGACTATCCTTGAGAACTGTTTATGAAAAAGGGAGGTTTGTTTCCCTTCTTCATATGCTCTTTCTTAAACTTCTTCTAGTCATCCTAAGCCTTCTAGAAGGTAGGCTTTTCATATTGGTTCTCATACAAGCATTTTTCTCTCCTTATCAGTTCTTCCATATTCTTAGGGTCATCATATTTAATATTGTCCCCAATGGAAGGTGGTAGTCCACTAAGATACCTTTGAATCTGGACAGTCTCATCTTTGATGAACGGTACATACTTCAGTAATTCCAAAAACCTTCACTCATATTCATCACTGGTCATGTTGCCCAGCTTGAGTTCAAATAACTCTTTCATTTTTCTGCGATAGTACATTTTAGTTAAGTATTTGCTTTCAAAATATTTCTTGAACTCTTTCCAAGTGATATCTTTCTCTCTGATGTGTTGCAGCTGCACTAGTTGATCTCACCACATGGATGCTTTTCCTTTCAATTGATACATTACAATTCTTCCTTCTGCATGAGAGGAATAATTATGCAGTTGGAAATATTTTCTCATGCCAAGAAACCATGTCTCGTCATATTCCTCCTTCTTGTGTTCTCCATCAAATGTAGGAGGCTTAATCTTGTTCATTTTCCCCTTTAGTTCATCCACTCTAGATCTCCTGTGTAACGTCCCTGACGATCAACCCCACTATTGGGCAACACTATTGCGTGGAACATTCACATACATTTATATAATATGCATTTAAATGAAGTTAAATGACTTAACACAAAGTAAACACATAATTACCACTAACATACAAAATTAATGGAAGTAACAATAAATATCATTACAACGGAATACATGATAATATTGCAAGCATCACAGACATGCATTTTAATTGATTATAAACACATGCATATATTTATCTTTGCAACTGTAGTAACTCCACCAACCATGTGCATACCTTCCACAAACCTACCAGCCTTAGACCTCACTGCTCATCACGTTCAACAGTGGGTCACCCCCGAGCTGGGACTAAGCTCCACCCAAGGCAAGGAATCCTAGACTAGGCTAAGGTTACAGGAAAACTACATCGAGAAATCGAAAGGATTCTCTCTAGGAGCATTCTTACTCCCACTACTCACGGACTCTCATTCCCCACATGTCTTTCCCACCTGGGAGTATACACCTTCACAAGAACATTCCATCGGTGCTTCACCTCCCTCTCTAGGTCTTGACAACAGGCCGAATCAGGAATTCTCAGAGCTTCGTAGTTGGTGCTGGATTCTCTCTAGGAGAAAACCACTTCCTAGCAAACTCTCTCACCCGGAAAGAGCTGCTCACAGGCTTGACAACCTGCCTCTTCAACCATAGGCCTGAAAACCCAGTTCTTTAGCCAATTTTGACTCAGTTCCAACAATGGTAACTGGTTAACACCACTCAGGAAAAACAAAAGGCTGCAACCCAAGAATGGTTCGGGTACAGATTCAGATTTGCAAGGGTAGATAAGCTAGGTTCACAAGACACATAGGAGACACGACTCAATCCACGGGTTTTCCACTGGTTTTCAGGGTGCGTGACAAGGAATTGCAACGCAGAGGTTGAACGTAGACTCTAATAATTCATACGGAGAATGCATCAGCTTCTCAGGAAAACATCGCAGGCTTCGCTCTCAGAGCTGCATGAGGCATACCCAGATTAAACGCAGAGATCCCCTTGGTTTAGACAATGGACGGCATAATGGAGGATGAACCCCCTACATGGCTCAATATTTGGGTTAAACTGCATGTGCCTAGGCCGACACATGTCTCCCATGAAGCTGCATGTGCTCCATCAACATGCGTTCCCCTTTGCACATGTTCCCCTTTCCAGGAACTTAGGATAAAAACATACATTTCACATAGATTTTGGAATAATAATGAGTTATTATCCCCAAGGACTCAAGCTCCTAAGATTATCCCCTCTTCCAACCTTTCACCCCCCTTTCCCTTACCCACTTTGTGGAAGCTTAGTCCCCCATCACTCTTTCTTCGTGGTCGGTCTGCACGCAGCGATGTTTAATCTTTATTAATGTTCGGCATAATTACATATACAAAAATAGGCTCTTGGCCTTTAACACTTAGGCTCTCTAGGCTAATAAACACATAAGCCCACCAACTTATCAGTAATCGGCTCACCAGCCTACAAAACATCATTACAATTCATAATTATAACTGGGGCTCTACTGGGGGATATTACAATACCCTCCCCTTATTTTTTCACTGTCCTCAGTGCAACCTTTACACAACATCAACAAGAATTTCAATATCTTCAAAAAGATGCCGGTGTTCTGCTCGCATAGCATCCTTATTCTCCCATGTCGCATCCTCGAGACTGTACGAGGTCCACTGGACCTTTACAATCCCTATGGCTTGATTTCAGAGCTGTTTTCTTTTCCTGTCCAATATGCGCACATGATGCACTTGCAGGACACCTTCTTGCTCCACCTGAATCACAGTCCAATCAATTAGATGATCAACATCAAGTATATATTTCTTAAGCAATGAAACATGAAACAAATTATGTACATTCATGGATGTAGGTAATGCAAGCATATATGCAACTGGCCCAATCCTTTCTAGGATTTCAAATGGCCCACAAAATCTGGTTTCCAACTTGGCACAGTTTCCCAACTTCAAGGAACTTCTATTATCTTTCACTTTCAGGAAAACGTGATCACCCACTTTAAACTCTCTGTGGGTTCTGTTCTTATCAGCATAACTCTTCTTCTTGTCTTGGGAAACTTTCAAATTCTTCTTAATTTTTAGCATTTGTTCTTCCATTTCCTTGAGCAACTCTGGCCCAACTACTTCCCTGTCAGCTGGATTGTCCCAACTTACTGGAGTATTGCACTTTCTTCCATAAAGTGCTTCAAATGGGCTCATCTTCAATGATTCTTGATACCCATTGTTGTAGGTGAATTCTACCAAGTGCAGGTAGTCTTCCCATTTCGATGGTTTGTTCATCACATACATCCTTAGCATATCTTCTATTACCCTGTTCACCCTCTCTGTCTATCCATCAGACTCAGGATGATAAGATGCGCTAAAGTTCAGATTTGTTCTGAATTCTTTGAGCAACCCCTTCCAGAAATTTGAGGTAAATTTTGGGTCTCTGTCAGACACAATTGTCTTTGGAATACCGTGCAATCGTACCACCACTTTTATTTCAGGTCTTTGTCAGACACAATTGTCTTGGGAATACCATTCAATCGCACCACTTCCTTCATAAAGATGTCGACAACATCCGTTGCCTTGTGAGTAGTGTTTAATGGAATGAAATGGACAACTTTCGTAAGCTTGTCCACCACCACCATGATTGAATCATGTTGCTTTCCTGTTCTGAGAAATCTTGTGATGAAATCCATTGTCACCACTTCCACTTAGGAATGGGTAAAGGTTGCAACAACCCTGCTAGGTGTTTGTGCTTAACTTTAACCTTTTGGCACTCTATACATATGGTGATGTATTCAACAATATCTTTCTTCGTACCTGGCCAAAAGTAATGGCTCTTGACTACTTCCATAGTTTTTTGATATCCATGGTGCCTTGCATAAGGCACATTATGCATTTCATGCAAAATCGCAAGTTTCAAATCCTGGACCATAGGTACATAAATTTTGTTCTTGTACAGAAGTGTTCCGTTAGTTTCCAATTTATAATTCTCCACCTTTTGTGGCATCTTACCTTGCTGTATCTTTGCTACCAAATCCATTTACCGTAAATCTTTATTTGCAGTCTCTAAAATTCTTCTTTTAATATAAGTTCGGTACATGCTAATGGTTGTAGCATGTAATTCATGTACTCTCCTGCTGAGTGAATCAACCACTTTATTCTCCTTCCCCTTGATATGTTTGATATCAAAATCATATTCACAGAGAAACTCCAACCACCTACTCTGTCTAGTGTTCAAGTTTCGCTGATCAAACAATTACTTAGAACCATTATGGTCTATTCTCATTTCGAACTTCCTTCCCATGAGGTAATGTCTCCATTTCTTTAGAGCGTGTACTATTGTTGCCAACTCCAAATCATGAGTTGCCTAGTTCCTTTCGTGATCTTTCAACTTTTTGTATTCATAATAGATTACGAATCCATTTTGACTGAGGACTCCTCCCGGTCCTTCTTTGCATGCATCTGTGCACAGCACAAAATATTCATTCGGATCTGCGATCCTCAGGATTGAAGCACTGGTTAATAGTTGGTTCAATTGCTGGAAACTTCTCTCACAATCTTCTGTCCATTGCAACTTCTTCTCCTTCCTTTGCAAGGAAGTGATAGGGTGAGATATCCTCGAGAACCCTGCGATAAACCTTCTATAATAACTAGATAGACCCATAAAGGATATGACTTCTGTCACATTCTTTGGTGTTGACCATTCTTTGATGGCCTCAATCTTCTTAGGATCTACAACTATCCCTTCCTTCGAAATAATATGCCCCAAGTAATGGATATGCCCTTGATAAAACGAGCACTTTCTCAACTTGGCATATAGTTGGTGCTATCTTAGCACCCGCAACACCATCCTAAGATGTTTTTCATGCTCTTCCTATGAATTAGAATACACTAGAATTTCATACAGGAAGACTATAACGAACTTGTCCAGATAGTCCCTGACACCATTCATCAGGCACATAAAAACAATGGGTGCGTTTGACAGCCCAAACAGAACCACTGTGAACTCGTAATGACCATACCTTGTTCTAAAGGTGGTCTTGTTGATGTCTTCATCCTTTATCCTTACCCGATGATATCCCAACCTAAGGCCTATCTTCGAAAATATCTTCACATCCTTCAACTGATCGAAGAGGTCATCAATCCTCGACAGAGGATATTTGTTCTTTACAGTTACTTTGTTCAATTGTTTGAAATTGATACAAAATCTCAACGTTCCATCCTTCTTCTTTACGAACAGAACCAGGTCACCCCAAGGTGACACACTTGGGCGTATATACCCCTTCTTCAGAAGCTCTTTAAGCTGCAATTGCAACTCTTTCAGCTCTGGTGTACTCATCCTGTAAGGAGATTTCAACATTGTTGCTGATCCAGGCATCAAGTTTACAGAGAAATCAATATCTCTTTTCGGAGGTAGTCCAGGTACATCCTGAAATATATCTTCAAACTCCTTTAGTATCGCATGATCTCCAATACTTGACACCTTATCCTTAGGAGTTTCGTACACATGGTCTGAAAATAATTGACAGCCTTTCCTGTGGCACTTCTTCAGCTGCATCGCTAAGATTTATCTAATAGAAACAACTCTGGGAATTACTTGGACTGTTCTCTGATTCCCTTTCTCATCCAGGCGAGTGAATGCCTTGTTACGACAGTCCAAGATAGCATGATGTTGGTCCAACCAGTCCATCCCAATTAGAAAGTCATAAGAACCTAAAGGCAGAACATTCAATTCAGCCTTTGTGCTCAGCCCCTTCATGTCCATAGGACAAGACTTAACAAACTCAATGAATTTCTTCTTGGTTTCTATAGCCAGCTGCACTAACCAAGAATTTTCATGTTTTCTTCTCGATAAATGCAAACTTTCCACCATTCTAGGATCTATATAACTATGGCTAGCCCCTGAATCAATTAAAATAGTAAATGGTTGGTTGTTAATCATACCTTCCACTTCAATCATGTGGGACTGATATTCAACTTGCTTGTAGTCCAAGGCTTCATAGATCCTTGGCATTCTAATGCCCATGTCCTCCAATGTTTAAGCTTTCTGAACATTATGGACAACTCTCCCTTTGCCATTTTTGTGGGGACAATCTCTGTACTTATGGTTTCATTGACAACCCCAACACCGAATGGCGATCTTCCTTTGCCTTTGTTCCCCTACTTCAGCTATTCTCGGATCTCTAAACGATGGTTTTCCTTGAGGACTGTTTCTGAAAAAGGGAGGTTTGTTTCCCTTCTGCCTCTGCTCTTTCATAAACTTCTTCTAGTCATCCCAATATTTCCGAAAAGTAGACTTTTCTCTTTGCTGCTCATATAGGTATTTTTCTCTCCTTGTAGTTTCTTCCATAGTTTTTGGGTCATCATACTGGATCTTGTCCCCAATGGAAGGTGGAAATCCACTTAGATATCTATGAATCTTGACAGTCTTATCTTTGATGAACAGGACATACTTTAGCAATTCCAGAAACCTTCGTTCGTATTCATCAATGGTCATGTTGTCTAGCTTAAGTTCAAAGAACTCTTTCATCTTTCTGTCATAATACCTTTTTGTCAAGTATTTCTTCTCGAAATACCTCTTGAATTCTTTCCAAGTGATATGTTTCTCTCTAATGTGTTGCACCTGCACAAGTTGATCCCACCACATGGATGTTTTTCCCTTCAGTTGATACATCATAATTATTCCCTTCGCATGAGAGGAATAATTCTGCAGTTGGAAATATTTCCTCATGCCAAGAAACTATGTTTCAACATATTTCTCCTTCTTATGTTCTCCATCAAACATAGGAGGATTAATCTTGTTCATTTCTCCCTTCACCTCATCCACTCCACATCTCCTGTGGTTTCTAGTGGGAGATGGGATTCAACTATTGTTTTCCCTCCTCTTGGAGTGACCTTGGGAGTGATGATTGTGTCTACCAACTCTCCTTGATCTTCTTCCGTCATAAGCTGGGTGACTCCCTGTTTTGCTTGAGTCGCTCTCTTTGTCCAACTTCTTTTCTATTCTCTCCAAGATCTTCATCAACCTTAAGTTGAATTCTCCTTGTTTATCTTGAGCTTTCCTGAACTTTTTTCTATCTGTTCAGTGAGTTTGGGCATCTTTCTGCAATTTTCAGTGATTTTCATCATACGCCCTTCCTTATCTATCTCTTCTCCATGCCCATTGGAGTTTTACCCTTCAACTCCCAAATGAACATCCATCCCTTTGGCTTCGTTCTCTGAACTGGAAGCATTATGTGTTTCCTCCATTTCTTTGCACTCAATGACACCTCTAATCATTTTTGGCACTCGTTAAACTTCTGCAAACACAATGTGTAGACAACCGGAATTTGTCAGGTCATTATTCCTTAACAAACCCCACAGTATTCATAAACAAATTTGATTCAAGGAAACGTTTTTTTTTTTTTTTTTTTNCGTTTTTTTTTTTTTTTTTTCGAGCTCTGTTCGGCTCTGTAGGAAACTCAGGGCATACCCATTTTTCCTCCATTCCCCAACCCACGCGGCCATGGGTCATGACCAAGCGCTAGATCTCAAGGTTCTCTAAATGAGACCTCGAAGTTTCGGGTTTCAGAGGTTTGGGATTTCAGAGTTTCGGGTTTTGGAGGTTTCCACACTCACTTCCCTCTCCAACTCCCGACTTCCGAACTTCCAACCTTTCAAGTCTCTGGGCCTACAACAAAACTGTCACCAACCATGGTGGTGACATGTGGTGTACTTAAGAAGTTCCACATTACCCCAAGTAATGCCATCCAACTCCACTGCATTGACTTTTTCCTTTGAGGCCCACTGGCACGTGGTACACATCCCATGTGTCCTCGTCCATTCCAGTGACGTCAACCTGACCCAATACTTTGGCTCATTGATATTTCATGATTTCGGGCTTCGAAAGTTTGTGCATCCGCACATCCCACTTCTCCCGACAACCAATCTCCTGAAATTACCATATGTTCTTTTGCTTGATTCAACAGTCGATATATTTTTCCCATATCTATGGTATAGATATTCTCGGGGTTTTGGAGTTTCGGGTTTCAAAAGTTTTCGCCTCGGTGCACCCTGCTTCTCTCGATAACCGAACTCCTGAAAATCTTCCCAGATATCCTTCTGACACCTTCCCTAGATTTGGCGGTCATAAGGACTCTCCTTCCGAACAGATCCTACGGCTCCAACACCCCAAATGTTGAGCACTCTCTCTCTGTGGTCAAATTCCACGTCGGCTGCGGTTTTATTTCACCGCTGCTTCTCCTGAGATTTGTAATACAACCAAGTAACCTGTTGGCACTCAAAAACATTCTAAGGTTCAAAATTAGTCCTCCAGACACAATTTCCTCTTGAACCTTAGGTCCAAAGACCATTTATCCGGCCCATCCAGGCTCAGCGTTGAAAACATGGATTTGATACCATATTGTAATGTCTCCGACCATCAACCCCACTGCCGGGTAACACTACTATGCAAAACATTCACATACATTTATATAGTATGCATTTAAATGAATTTAAATGACTTAACACAGAGTAAACACATAATTACCGCTAACATACAAATTAATGGAAGTAACAATAAATATCATTACAACGGAATACATGATAATATTGCAAGCATCACAGACATGCATTTTAATTGATATTAAACACATGCATATACTTATCTTTGCAACTGTAGTAACTCCAACAACCATGAGCAGACCTTCCATGAACCTCCCAGCATTAGACCTCACTGCTCATCACGTTCAACAGTGGGTCACCCCCGAGCTGGGACTCAGCTCCACCCAAGGCAAGGAATCCTAAACTAGGCTGAGGTTACAGGAAAACTGCACCAAGCAACTAGAAGGATTCTCTCAAGGAGACTTCTTACACCCACTACTCATAGAATCTCATTCCCCACATGCCTTTCCCACCCGAGAGTATACACCTTCACAAGAACAGTCCATTGGTGCTTCACCTCCCTCTCTGGGTCTCGACAACAGGCCGGATCAAGAATTCTCAAAGCTCCGTAGCTGGTGCTGGACTCTCTTTGGGAGAAAACCACTTCCCAGTAGACTCTCTCACCTAGAGAGAGATGCTCATAGGCCTGAAAACCTACCTCTTCAACCATGGGCCTAAAAACCCAGTTCTTCAACCACTTTTGACTGAGTTTCAGTAAGGTACGGGTGACAACAACGGTAACTGGTCAACACCACTCAGGAAAAACAGAAGGTTGCAACCCAAGAATGGTTCAGGTATAGACTCGGCTTTGCAAGGGAGGATAAGCTAGGTTCACAAGCCACACAGGAGACACGACTTAATCCACAGGTTTTCCATTGGTTTTTAGGGTGCGTGACAAGGAATTGCAACGCAAAGGTCGAACGTAGAATCTAACAGTTTAGACGGAGAATGCGTCGGCTTCTCAGGAAAACATCGCAAGCTTCTCTCTCAGAGTTGCATGAGGCATACCCAGATTAGACGCAAAGATCCCCTTGGTTCAGACAACGGACGAGAGAATGGAGGACGAACCCCCTCCACGGCTCAATCTTTGGGTTAAATTGCATGTGCATGGGCCGACATATGTCACCCATGAAGCTGCATGCACTCCATCAGCATGCGTTCCCCTTTGCACACATTCCCCTTTCCAGGAACTTAGGATAAAAACATATATTTCACATATCTTTTGGAATAACAATAAATTATTATCCCCAAGGACTCAAGCCCCTAAGCTTATCCCCTCTTCCAACCTTTCATCCCCCTTTCTCTTACCCACCTTCTGGAATCTTAGGCCCCCATCACTCTTTCTTCATGGTCGGTCTACATGCAACGATGTTTAATCTTTATTAATGTTCTACATAATTACATATACAAAAATAGGATTTTCGCCTTTAACACTTAGGCTCTCTGGCCTAATAAACACATAAGCCCACCGACTTATCAGTACTCGGCTCACTAGCCTACAAAACATGATTACAATTCATAATTACAACTGGGGCTCTACCGGGGGATATTACATCCTGTGCTTTCTAGTAGGATATGGGCTTGAACTACTGTGTGCCTCCTTATTGGACTGCTTCAGGGAGTGGCGATGATGCCTGCTAACGCTTCTTGATCTTATTTTCTTCTTAGGGGTCTTGCGACTCCTTGTTTTTCTTGAGTTACTCTCCTTATCCAACTTCTTTTCCACTCTCTCCAAACTCTTTATCAACTTTAAGTTGAATTCTCCCTATTTTTCCCAAGCTTTCTTGTGCTTTCTGCAATGTTCTCGGTGGGTTTGGGTATCTTTCTGCAATCTTTCAATGATTTTCATCATGTTTCCTTCCTTATCTATATTTTCTCCATGTCCATTGGAGTTTGATCCTACAACTCCCAAATGAACATCCATCCCTTTAGCTTCATTCTCTGAACTGGAAGCATTCCGTGTCTCCTCCATTTCTCTGCACTCAATGAAAATTCGCTTTGATCCTAACACTCATTGAAATATGCAAACACAATGTGCAATCAACTGGAATTTGGCAGGCCATCAATCCTTAACAATTCCCACATAATTCATAAACCAACAGGATTTAAGAAAATGTTCAGATTTCATTAAATTTTTCGAGCTCTGCTCAACTCTATAACAATCTTTCGAGCACTAGCCCCTTTCTCTTAGTCCCCAATCCACATGATCACGGGTTGTGACCACTCGCCTATCTAAAAAGGTGCTTCACGACTTCTCCTTTCGGGTATTCTGTTGTGGCCCAACCCGATACTCCGGATTTTCTGAATCGTGAATCCTCTAGGCGCTAGTTCCTCTCGCTAGGCCCCTTTGATTATGACGTTGGGCTATGATCTGGGCCCCAACTTCCGAGTGCTTTGGGACTTCGCGTCCTCAGAAGTTAGCTCACCTCTTTTATTCTGAAATCCGAACTTCATGCACATCAGATCGACAGTCCTAACTTCCCCACGATCCAACGATCCAGATCCTTTCTTCACAAATTGGTACTTCGCGTGTCAGAAGTCTTCAAAGTACCTCTCCACAGTCTCTCGGAGTTCCGATTACCGAACTTGCGAATTAGGGTGGATCAACAGTCCATGTAGTAAAAAAGTCACCAACCCAAGTGGTGGCATGTGGCATGCCTAGGAAGGTCCACATCACCCCAAGCGACGTCATCCGACCCCACCATGTCCACCCTTTCACTTCGGACTTTGGAAGTTTGTGCCTCGGCGCACCCCACTTCTCCCGATTTCCTAACTCTGAAAGGCTTCCAGGATAACCCTCCTGCACCTTCTCCATATCTGACGGTCGAAAAGGATTCTCCTTCTCCCAAACAGATCCTAAGGTCCACATTACTCTGTGGCCCAATACCATTTCAGTCGTGGTTTTATGATACCGCTACTCATCTCGAGCTTCGTAACATGACCAAGGTAACTTCTTGGCACTCAGGAAGGTTCCGAGGTTTGAAATTAGTCCCTCCAGACACGATTTCCACTTGAAACCTCTAGTCCAATGACCACTTATCCATCCCATCCAGGATTAGTGCGGAAAACTTGCTCTGAACATGAATTTTTTCCATCTCGAAAACAATTATTTTCTGAAACTCTTGCTTCAATTACCACTAACATGGCCCATCCAGGCTCAATGCTGAAAACTTGGTGCCCTGATACCAATTTGTAACGCCCCCAACCATCACCAGGTTGGGCAATTCTATCAACACAACCTTAACTTTACCTTAACTGCTCTGATACCAAATTGTAATGCCCCCAGCCATCACCAGGCCAGGAAATGCTACTAAAGTGGAACATTCACATATATACACATATGACATGCATTGTAATGAATTTTAAACACTTAACATAGAGTTTACTGTTACGATACAGATTCAATGTAATAGATAGTAACTCATATATGCAATGGAACACATGATAAACATTCAATTATCACAGGTATGCATAACTTAAAATTAAACACATAAATTATACTTATCTTTTCAACTGGAATAACTCCACCAACTCCGTGCATACCTTCCACAAACCTCCCAGCCTTAGACTGCGCTACTCATCACTCTCAGTAGTAGGTCACCCTTGAGCTGGGACTAAGCTCCACCAGGCAAGGGAATCCTAGGCTAGGAAATGTCAACAATAGACACATAGTTTATGAGGAAGGATTCTCTCCCAGGAACCACTTATGCCCACTGCTCATAGAATCTTATTCCCAACATGCCTTTCCCACCCCAGGAGTATACACCTTCACTGTCACACAGTCCATCGACTGCTTCACCTCTCTTACCTTAGGCTTCAGCAACAGGCCAGATCATAATTCTCAGAGCTCTGTAGAAGCTACGGGACCCCTTCTAGGGGAACTCACTTCCACAACACACTCTCTCACCTGGAGAGAGTTTCCCACAGGCTTGACAACATGCCTCTTCAACCACAACCGCCTCTCTCACTTGGATAGAGTGTTTCATAGAGGCCTGACAACCTGCTTCTTCAGCTTTGTTCCAGCACCAGGAGGACAACAACAAGGCTCAACAAGGAACAGACGATGACAACAAGCCACACTCAGCCAAGGGACTGTGTGGCCACAACAACACACAGTTCTAACACACACGACATCAAAAATTTCAGAATGCCTAGGCTTCACAAAAGACGCGGTCCGGCTTCACGGATTTGATCTTTAGAGATTTGTGACTATGCAAAGGTCCAACACAGATACATTACAGGTTATGGGAAAGGATTCCAACGAACTCAGGCGGAGTATGGTAGAATGGGTGCGCGGGTATCCAGTTATAGATGCAGAGGATGAAAAAATGAGGATCAAACCCCCTCCACGACTGACTTCTACATCTTTAACTGCATGCGCTCAGGTCGACACCTGTCTTCCTGGAGCTGCATGAACTCCATTTTGCATACGTTCCTTTCCAGGAACTTAGGACAATGCTCAACAATTTTCCACCTTAGCCTTTTTGGAAATAATAATAAATTATTATCCCTTTTAGAGGTAAGCCCCCTATATTAGCCCCATAGTCCCAACACTTAGCCTCCTCTCCCTTACCCAACCTTGTGGAAGCTTAGTCCCCCATCGCTCTTTCTTCCTAGTCGGTCTACATGCAATGATGTTTTTTTATATTTTATTAATGTTTTGCATAATTACATATACAAAATTAGGCTCCTGGCCTTTAACTCCTAGGCTTTCCAGCCTAATAAACACATAATCCCACCAACCTACAAAACATGTTTACAATTCATAAATACAACAGGGGCTCGTCCTAAGGGCTCGTCCTTGGGGATATTACAATCCTTGCTTGAGTTGATGGTGCTTACGACTCGATTTTGAAGCAATTTTAGGAAGCCTCTTGTCTTCCATGTTGTTTAAATTGTTCTTATACATTAGGTATCTAGTCATATCCATGCTCTCAATGGGGTAGAGTATTGTTTATCAGAGGAGGATGGGATAGGGCGTATTTCCTTTAATTTTGAGATTATAGATTATAAAATTCTTTTGTATTTTCTCTATCTTTCTCCAAGATTCATAAGAGATACTACAACCCGAGAATTCACATCCATAAATAATAACATGTGCAACAAGAGTCTCAAATATGAGTTTCTTCTTATCCCAACTCCAAAGATCGATTGATTTACAATTGTTTTCAAACCCATAAAAATATTTTCATCCCCTAATAATCCTTTTCTCAATGTTATAATTCCAGTTGATCTTGCGGTGAATATCAATTCCAAGATATTTGTACGAAGTCACTTCTTCCAAGTTGTTGTTGTCATATACGAAGGTATCATAAGTGATCTTATTGGATTTAGTAATCATGACCTTAGTCTTATCAGTATTAACAATCATACCCATATTGGAGAAAAAATCATTGAGGATTCTTAGTTGGTTTTAAAGATCATGGGGACTCATTGCCATAATAATGATATCATCGACATAAAGAAGAAGATTGATGACTATACCAGTGAGAGTAGGGCCGACACAACCTTCTTTTTCCAAGCAATCTTCTAACTTATCAATGTATATGCAAAGAAGGGTAGGGGACAAGGGACAACCTTGTTTGATTCCAATATTGAAGTTAATCTCTTTCGACCAACCCTCAGTTTTTTTAAACTTAAAAATAACGTTCTCATACATCCTTATTGCAACAACCCTTAACTTGAGAGACACTTTTATCTCTTCCAACCTATTCCAAAGGTTTTTCCTAGGAACCATGTCAAAAGATTTTCTAAAGTCAACAAAACAATGAAAAAGATGGGTTTTAGTATTGTGGAACTCATCTGCAATGATCCTAAAGGTAACAAGATGGTCCACACTTGAGTGATATCTCCTAAACCCGG
>SNQJ01S0085948.1:50849-67680 GCA_010110895.2 Picea sitchensis | reverse complement strand
GTGGTAACCAGATGGTGTCAATGTCATTCTGTTAGGTACCCATGAACCTAATAGGTTGGCTCGTGATGAGACCCCCTTTCCCTTGGCCATGTAGCCAAAGGTCACTATCCTGGCGTGGTAACCAGATGGTGGCAATGTCATACTGTTAGGTACCCATGAACCTAATAGGTTGGCTCGTGATGGGACCCCCTATCCTCTTGACTAGGTCTTGTTTGTATTTTCTGGGTCCCTCTTGTTTTATATTGAGAGGCTTTTTATTGCCTTCTCGGGGATCCCTGGGAAAAGCATCTCAAGGTTTTATTTCTAGGATATTATCTTTTACCAATTGCTTTTACCTTCTAGGCCTTTAGCCCCTTCTTCCCACAAGATAAGGTGCAATCCGACAAACAGGTCAACCCAATTCCCAGACAAGGGGAATGGGATAGGTAAGCGGGAGATAAGATGAAATAGTGGTGTTATGATAGGAGCGGACGATGGATTTTCAAAAATCCCCCAGTGAAAAACCCATACCTATGGGCACAAGCTTGCTAGGATACCCTATCAATCTCCCAGAGCATGGTCAAGTGGGCTAATGTAAGATCCAAGTGGTTGTTAGAGATAAAAGGAATCAGATGCATATATTTAAAGGTTTCAATGATCAAAAGTGACACATACCATGACACATACCATGATACCTGGACCAATTACCTCATGAAGCAAGAATCTCGTCTGATACAAGACCAAGCCGATGGTGATGGATATTGTTGTTGCTGACAAGATAAAGTTGATGGAAGAAGAAAAGGATGGGCCCTCTAGGGCCATGCTCAAGTCAATCATGCTCTCGGTACTCCATGTCTAGGACCTGTGGGCCTCGAGACATGATCTCCTGGTTATCCCTAAAAATCAAGGATAACACTATCCAACATATATAAACTAGCAAGAATACTCTTTGTTAATCTACCCAAGTAAACTACTTTACTAGAGATCTACTCAACACTACACAATAAACTCAAACACCACAATATCACCTCATATGAAATAATGAAACCAGAATACTCTTGGTGATTCAAAATCCTCCAAATATTTATTAATCCAATGGGAGAGTGTTGCAGCAACAAGTTGCTCCAAGACTCTCAAGAGCAAATGGGATGGAAGCAAGAGGCAAAGAGCAAGAGAGATGGGGAGAAATTTCAGTAGAGTAACACTAGCTCAAATATTGGTGAAGAAACGAGAGGGTGAGGGGTTGTATTTATACCCAAGGAGGCAAAACGACCCCTCTTGGATGCATGCCAAGTGTTGCAACTCATCCCCATGAGAGAATCCCAAGGAGAGGGGCACACCACTTAGGGTTTTGGTTAGGATAGGTGAGGTGGACGTGAGGTGGAGGGTGTGGGACCAAGAATAGGTGAGGTGGTAGGCTAGGAGGGGCGCAGTACTCATGGGAGGGGCCCACAAAGGAATTAAATTTCTTTCCTAAGGTTTCATGGTGCAAATCCCCCTAGGGGCGTGGGTATTTAGTGAGTGGGTTGTGTAAGGGGGTGTGTAAAGTTTAGGGAGAGGGTTGGGTAGGCTAGGAATGACATCTCTTTCTCTTTTCCACCATTACATTACCCCATTAACTCAAATTTACAAAAATTACATTTTTGACTTAGCGATAAAAATTGTTGTTTTGACTGACTTTGACTCCGGGTGGACAAACACCTAGCTAAGTTTGTCCAAATGAGATGAAACTTAGATCAAGGGTGTAGGGGGTCATTCCATTTATTTTGATCACAGATACCCCTATCAAAAGTACAAGGCCCTAGTTTTTACAATAATTGCTCAAAAACAATTGATTAATTAAATAAATAAAAGTCCCAACCTATGGGGAAATTAATTAAATTTGGTGGTAAAAACTATCTAGACTAAATGATTCATGGCTTTCTATGATGTCTTGCATGGTCATTCACAATCATCCTAAACAGTAGCTACCAGAAGATGAGACCATTAGAATGCCTTTCACCTCTTTGGAGGTGTGCAGTGTGAGGGAAAAACTTCAGTTAGCCAAAATTTGAAAATCTCAATAATTAATAGCTTAGGGATAAAAAATCTGGTGAAAAGAAATCTCTAATGAAAAGCATCCCAAAGGTTCCACAACCTAACTATGATCCATGCAAACCTATTACATTATTAACCCAGCAAGGTCGCGAAAATTATGTTTACAAGAATTTGTGATGGAGGCAAAATTACTTGATTAGAACCAAGCGTAAATTGACATATTTGCATCGATGATACATATATTCATAGCACATGGAGTTGACCCCTATTTGAATGAAGGTCAACGAGAATCCCAAAGGAAAGATCTATCACTTATTGCCTACACATATCTATATTGAGCAGGTTGCATTGATCCTTGTGAAGCACCCGATTGGAGCAGCCCTATCTGACCAAGAGGAAGAGAGTATATTACCCATGACAACATATTTACAAGTTCTTTGGATGAAACAAAATTTAACCAGTCTGAGGTTAGTGGTGACATTTCAATATATTGTGATAATGCAAGTGCCATCATTATCTCAAAAAACTTAGTGATACGCCAAGGCCGAAGCACATTCCAATCAAGTATCATTTTCTGAGAACGAGTTAGAGAAATAACATGAGTTGAGTATGTGGGCACAAAAGAACAAGTGGAACTTATCTTTACAAAACCACTTCCACGGGAAGCCTTTGAATATCTTAAGCCAAAGACTTGGAGTTATTTCCTCTCAAAAATGAATGCTGATGTATCTTATATGTCTTAGATGTACATGAGGAAGCACCATGGAAGGAGCCAGGTTGGTCGGGGAGGCGATACGATGGAAAAACTCTGCCCTGCCATTGATGACAAGAGGGAGAGATTTATCAGATGTGGAGGATAGATGCATGGTTCCAAGAGGGGGCAGTTGCTCCAGTCTGAAGAACAAATTTATCATGCTCTGATTACAGAGGCATGGTTTCCGGGGGATCATGAGTGATATGTTAAATGTGCATCGAGTGTTTATGCCAAAGGGAGATTGTTGATTAAGGTTAGTTGTCTTTGATGTCAACCCTTGAGAAAGTCTAGTAGCGAATTCCTTTAGAACAAAGGTTTGGGTAATTTACCTAAGATTGTTTGATGTAAACATGAATCCTTATTGTCTTGTCATGGTTTATAAGAAAGAAATATGGATGAACTTCAAAGTGGTCCCTTATGGTGAAAACCCTCTGGGAAAGGCAGCTGCGGAGTAAGAGAACCCATGCTTAATTGTGGAATAATGTGAGATGAAGGACAATTAATTTTTGGTATACTATTCTATGGATGGTACATGTCATTCCATTCACGGTGGTATGTGGGCGTCACGTTAACTCCTCACGGTTTGAGTTATGGCCCTTCACGAGTTGGAGGACCCTCATGTCATCTAGAAGCCCCAAGGTCGAGGAGTAGTCAAAGTAGTTTAAGAGATTTTTAAAGGTAAATAATAGAGTGAAGTACATGAGGTGTATTATAATTCAAAGTGAATACAAAATAAATTATTTCAATAATAAATTTAATGGAGAAATTAGAGAGTGGGTTAACCCTAAAATAAGGAAAAGTGGGGGCCAAGTGACACAGAAGATGTTTTTAAAAGGGCTTACTTGGAGGTATAAATATGAGGTAAGACTCTCTCATTTTAATCATGAGAATATTGAATATATATAGGTGTCTGAGGTAACAAAGGATATCTAACACGAAATTTACTTGGAGGAAGGAATTGAAGAAAATAAGGCAAAATGCAAGGAAGGATAAATTCTTTGGATGGTGTTTTTCTAAGGTATGTTATTTACAGGGTCATCTCACCATTTTCAAAAAAAAAAAAAAATTTCTATAATGATTTAGACCGTGAAATTGCTATGGGTGGAAAAACATATCCAATTATCCGTGTTAAAAAATTCATATTTTGGGTCATTTTATTTTGGAGTTACCTCCATGGAAAATAGGGTTTGTGTTAGTCTTGAAACTAGTCAAAGAAAGGTGTTTCAGGTAAAAATGAGATCCAAATTCAGTGAAACCAAATGTGTTGGTTAGGGCATTCTTTAGTGAAAATGTTTTGTCATAGTTTCAAATCAATTCAACAAATATTCGTGTGGGGCATGCTCTACAAGATGGCTCTCTAGAATAAGCCGAGTGTAAGGTATACCATTTTTGCTATAACTCCTTTTTGAGGAGGTTCCAAGTAATTATGATGCTTCTAATTTAGGATCAAAGGGAAAATAATCATTTGGAACTTCTTGATCCTCTCTAAATAAATAAACTAGTAGTTAATATGATGCCTCACTCTGGAAAAGGTGTGCTAAAAAGCTCAGTACATATCCCTAATGCCTGGATTTCTTAAAACTATAACATTGTTGAAGATCTAGCCCAATATCCGTATGCCATGTCTGCCTTAGAAGTTCTTCAAATTTGACCCATATAGTGGAAGGAATTATTAACAACCATTGACACTTTTGACCCCTCTGATTCTTATCTAATGATATTGGATTTGGTCAATTTCAAACCACAAATCCCCCATTACACTTGATTTCAGACTCAAGTCTCGTCTTGTGGCATGGACATTTTTTGAATTATAGTGGGTGAAGGAGATTTGATGTGTGTGACGTCCTTACCATGTTGGAAAACATTAGGCTCTCCTAATATTGTGCCTTCACTAACTATTTTAAAATAATTTGATGGGGATACTTTTATACCTCATGGGATTACCTCTTCATTTCCAGTTGAACGAGGGGGGAAATGTCACTACAAAGTGATCCGGAGTTTTTTCGGCACGAAATGAGACCGGACATATAATAAATAAATGCATAGAGATAGCGTGGATATCTAATAATATAACAAAAATGTATGGAGATGCAACCATAAACACAAAGATGCAATATTACTCACGATTTGTATTAATGAAACAAATGTACACAGTGTAAAATACAAAGTGAAAGACTGGCGAGAATGGTGACAACTTATCTAGGAGAAGTGTGACTGACTACTTGCATTACATGAAGGCGATCCCTTCTGATAAGACTCGAGGGGCCTTTTTATTATAAGGAAAATCCAAAACCCTAACCTCGAGGAGATGAAAGCCAAAAGTTTTGCGGGCCTTGATGGGGGTGGATGTCGATCCAGCTTCGGGGGGCATAACTTTTCATATGATCTTAGTTTGGGCCACTCGATACCTTGTTAGAAAGATCTAACCCGATAAGAATGATTTTCGACTGGTCTAGGCCAATGCTATTAGTAGTCACCTAGACCACAGAATCCCCAAAAAGCGTCGTTTAGGGCCTCAAATAGTCCAGGTTTGGAACAAAAACTTCCAAGATGAACTATTTTTGGAAGGCTTATGGGAATAGTTGGTTGACCCATGGAGTATCCACTGGATCAGTCACTCCCTCCTTAGGAACCAATGGTATCCATTGTGTTGAGTTCGGGGGAGAGAGTGTTTGTTGAATCGAATCTTGGTGAGTTCTTTGCCTTGCTAGGGCATGTGGTTGCTTTCCGGTTTGTGGAGAACATCGCCAGACTTATTCTTTGAATGGGGTTGACTTTGTTCAACCGGTTAGATTCTGAGATATTTGTGTCTGAAGAATTTTGTGCTTCTTGCAATCTGTTGACCTACTTCTATTGTTTGATAGAAGGTGCTTGGGGGCGAGGTTGTAGTGGTTGTAGATAATCCTTTGTTCACCTTTTGAACAAATTGTGAAGAAGCTAAATTTTGTAGTTTGTGGTACTAACTTGACCTTTGTTTAGGTGGGATAGTAGTTGGAACTACCTCTTCACGGTATCTGTAGAGATGACCCCAATTAACAATGACATTCTGAGGTCGAGACTCATAGATAGCAGCACTTCCATATACCTGGCGGTCCAGAGAACATCCTGAAACATTAGGTGGGGCAACATCACATAATACCTCATCCTTGAAGGGGTTGGATGCCATTGACAATTGACATTGTTAGGTACGGCAAGATCTTATCCCTAGTGAAGCCACCCGATGTTGTATGGTTCGCGGGTGTGGTGTTGTCGACAATCCTAGCTTGTTGATGACCTCTGTTGATATTGGGTTCTTATGGCTTCCACTATCAGCAATAAAAATAAATGAGAGTCCCCTTCACCCACATCTGTGAATGAAAAGGTGCTCCCCTCTTCAGTATCTATTGGTTCTTACGGTTTGATTGTTGTGGTCGCGACAATATCATTGGGGTCTATTAGATGATCGTCTTTTACCATTATTTTCTTAATTGGATTATGAATTGGGGTTCGAATCCTTGTCTTTGATCTCGACCACCAATGGTACATTTTGGCTGACATTCATGATGTTGTTCGAGAATTTTATTGTGGAAATGTACCATTTTTCTAGTGTCCTTCTTAGTCTTTCCATGACCCTTCTTTTAATGTGTCTTGGAATGGTTTTCAGTAGACTATTTGTTAGGGACGTATTTCTCATGCTTTTCGCGGTTTGAAAATCCAAACTCTCATTTGTTCTAGTGCTTAAACTGCTCGATTTAACAATATATCAATAAGCATAACCGAGTCTTGAGATGTATAGAAAATCCATTTCAATTTGGATGTATCTGTGTAGAACCTGCCCGGTATTTTAGAACCAAATGTGGATCAGAGTCTTTAATACCAGCTTTGGTGTGGTGTGGAAGGTATTGTGGTGAACTCGGTACCTTGGCCTCTGCTTTACGTAGTGTGGTCCATCTCATGTATTGGTCCTCATGGTTATATGAGGTAATAATGTTCCTTAGCGTACAAAAATCCCAAAGTGGGCTAAGCCCCATATATTCCATACTCCTCGTGGAACTTCTCTCGATAAGTTTCCCACCAATGTTTGATATGGGGCATACCTTTAAGGAGTCAGAAGGTGATATTTTCCCCGTTGAAAAAAATTTGAATGGAGAAATAACCTTCTAGCGTACATGACCATTTGTCTGGGGCTTTGCATCTGTCTGTCCCTTCAAATGCGGGGAATATCAAAATTAACGGCTACCTTGAAAGGTCGAGGTTCCTCAAAGTTATTAAACAGTGAATATGTACTTCATTTGCTATGTTGACGTTAAAGGATGTGGGCAAATTCTCCATCATTTCATCCCTCTATCGCATGAGAGCTTACTCAAGAAACAGTTGATAGAATCGTCTTCTCGGTCATTATTATTTTCTTCTACCATTGAGGGTTTTTTTGGGAGGTGTGTTAGAGTGATTTTCCTCAAGAGACAAACTCGAGATCCAACTTGCTATACTCGGGCGATAAATTAGGACATGCAACGTCCAATAATAGCACACTCGATACCGTCGAGGATTATTTTTCAACCGCGAAATGAGAAGATATAATAAAGAAATGCATAAGATATAGTAGATATCTAATAATATAACAAAAATTATCATAGATGCAACCATAAACATGGGAATCTGAGTAATACGATTTCTATTAATGAAAGAAAAACACAGAGACTGTAAAAATACAGAGTGAAAATTCGCTAGAATGGTGGCAACTTCGCATTCGCAAGAATATGATCCTTACAATGAGGCTCTAAAGGGAATTTTTAACATAAGTAAAAATCCAAACCCTAACCTAGAAGATGAAAATCAAAGGTTTGTGGGGCCAGATGGGGGTAGTTGATACATCAACTTCACGGACACACAACGTTTGCATACAATATCCATTTAGGGTGCTCGATACACCGTTGGAAAGATCTAATTGAGAAATACAATTTTTTGGTCAGGAAAGTGCCTTCAGTAATTACTTGGACCTCAAATCCCCAAAAGCAGGTCATTTGGGGCCTCAAAGCGACCCACAGAAAGTTTGGAACCAGCATGAATTGGAAGCTGTTTTTGGTAGTGGAAAATGGTGGGTGGTGACCGATATCCACACGGATCACAAAGGTTGTTGTTTTTTATGATACTCCACTGAATTACAATCTCCTATTAGGACATATATGGACCTATGTAATGATGGTTGCAATGTCTTTTATCTTTTGAATCATCTGGTTCCCTAATCAAGGAAAGATAATCACAATTGACCAGCTATCTTATTGTAAATCCAATACAACTTCCTCTACGAAATCTAATGTTTCATTGGTGGAAAATTCCATGAGGGCATGCAAAAATATGGGTGTTTGGATGTACCCTACATCAATGGGAACTTTTAATCTCCCTCTGCCCTTTACCTGTATTGATAATAGTCTTATATAGATGATTCCATCCATTGTTGCTAACTCCATGGTCATGCAATTCAAAACATCATATTTTGAAGATCCATGGGTAGTGCCAAATCCCTTTGATTTGGTGGTGGGTAATGGATATGCTAATCCAGTGTGATCTGGAATGTGTCAGTCATGTGGTGTAATCTCATCAGAGCCATTGAGAATCCATCAGTCAGGTCAATGGTCTCAAAGTGAGAACTCTATGGAGGTTAGGAATGAGCCATGACCATTCCTAGAATTTTGATTGGTAGTAAAGTCCCTCTCAACACATGACTTATGTAGGGAAATATGAGGTGAACATTTCGAACCATACCAAATTGATATTTACGGTAAACTGATATTTGTAGAGAATGTTTTGATCAAAGTAGATCACTCTCTTAAAAAGTGGAAATTTACAGGAGTCTCTTCAAAGGGGTATATGACATGTTTTCTTGGTCATATGAAGAAATGTTAGGAATCGACCCTTGTTGTTGAGCATGAGATTAAAACTTATGATCATGAAAAGCATGTTTGACATAAACTGTGATCGAAAAATCCTTACAAAGTAGTGGCCATTGAGGCAGAGGTAAAATTTTTATTGAGAGTTGGTTTCATTTACCTAGTTCCCTTAACTAAATGGGTCTCAAACTCAATTCCTATGGATAGAAAGTAGGGAACCATTCAAGTGTATACTAAATTTTGAGATCTAAATAAAGCAAGTCTCGAAGAAAACTACCTTATGCCATTCATTGATAAAATCATTGATGAATGTACTATAAATGAAATATTTTCATGTATGAATGGATTTTCCCGTTAAATAAATTCAATTCAAATTGAAGATTAGCACAGAACCACATTTATCTATGGGTCATGTTCTCTATAGGAAAAATTGGCCCCGGCCTTAAAAATGTTGGGCGACTTGTTCCCGTTAGATTGTTATAACATTGTTGGCGCGGGGCGGACCCAAGTTTCAGCTACAACAATGCACCAACAAAACCTAAGTGTAGGCCCTTTCCAGCCTTTTTGTGAAGAAGATGGAGTCTCACACATGAGGTAGAAGCCGGGGGTTGTGTAATTTTAAACACAGTGAGTAAAAAGCAATGCATATGAATTCTTGAAGCAAAGCGATTTAATCAATGGCTCATACCGCGAGTACATAGAGATTTTATCATGGAAACTCTCAGCAGGAAAACCTTTCTTATATTCATTGTGAATTTCACCATTCACTATACAATATATACAATTTTTAGGTATTCCATAGATACAAAACCCTAATCCCTAAAAGCCAAGATTTTAGTAAACCACTAAAAATAGCAAAATCGTCGATCACGGTTATTAGAATGGAAACCGCCCACACCACACACATGCAAAGAATATACATACCCAACATTCTCCCATTTATTGTTTTCTTTTCATCCGGTCCCAATATTATATAGTCAACAATCCGGGCAATAATGCCCATTGTTGCTCTACTCTACACTGGGAGAACTTTCTGTGCTACAGGGAATTTGTCAATGAATACGCAACATTCTTCAAAGTGTCAACCTTTTCCGGCCAACACCTTCTTTTCCTCAACCATGTCTCACAAAGTGATGCGGGTATCAATATGCTTTGTCTTCAAGTGATAAGTTGGGTTCTTTGCCGGAAGATTGCACTCGGTTTGTCACAATATAATCTCATTGCTTGTTGTACCAACCCAATACACGAACCGCGATCTTTGTAACCATCTTGCTTCCTTGCTTGCATGAGTGGATGTCGCGCATTGACTTCTATAGTTGAGAGTGCCACTGCAACTTGTCTTTTGCTCATCCAATGATTTCTCCTCCAAATAGTTTAAAAAAATACCCTCTTGTATATCTCCTACAATCCAAATATCCATCCTAGTATGCATCAAAAAATCCATGTATGTCTAATACTTTTTCCAATCCTGGTCTTCCCTTGGTAGCACAATCCATGGCGGTAGTTGCCATGAAGGTACTTGAAGACCCTCTTTATTGTTATCCAATGCTCAGCTTCCCTTTGGTTTTGGCCTTATACGCTCAAAACTCCCACTTTGCACGTAATGCAATGTTAGGTCTAGTCTGGACCGTGCGTACATCAAGCTATAGCTGGCGGCATCTGAGACGGGATATCCTCTTCTTCTTCTGTGTCTTGGGACACCGATCTGCAGATAACTTTACCTGGAATAGGAACCTTGACCAGGTTACATTCCTACATATTAAACATATACAATATTGTCTCAACATACTTTCTCTACGATTCAGCTTGAGGTTTCTTGTTTGCATGGTCTCCTTTAATCTCCATTCTCATAATGAAGTTAGTAACACCGAGATCCTTCATATCAAATTTGGAGGATAGGCTGTGATTCACCTCCCTTGATAACATCCATGTTATTTCCACTTCCAACAACGTAATAAATCAACATACAACACTATATATAAATGAAGTGATTACCAACTTTGCTTGGAATATACACAATGATCTTCTTAGCTTCTTACAAATCCCAATCCAAGGGATGTATGTGTCAAACTTTTGGTACCACATCCTAGGTGATTTCTTGAGACCATATAGTGACTTCTTTAAGCTTCTGAGGACAATTTGTTTCTTTCCCTTCACTACACAGAATCCTTGACTACTTCATATAGATTTCTTCTTCCAAATCCCCATGTAGGAATGTTGTCTTCCCACATCCATCTATTCCACTTCAAGATCAAAAGCAACAACAATAGATAAAAGAAATCTAATGAAGTTAACTTAGCAACAGGAAAAAATAGCGCAAGTCAATTCCCTCAACCGGGAATAACCCTTTGCTATTAACAGAGCTTCGTATTTCTCCACTTTACCTTGTGCATTAAATTTTTTCTTGAACAACCATTTGCTACCAACTGATTTTCTTCGGTGGCAACTCAACTATATCCCATGCCTCATTCTTATCCAAGGCATCCATTTCTTCAACCATGGCCTTGCTGGAGTTCACTATCCTCTGATTCACTTGTTTCCACACGGCTTGAGTTCTGGGATCATCATCGGTAATAGATAAACAAAGTGGAGCGTAGAAATCAATTGGAATATACCTTTCTGGTTGACTTTTATCTCTCGATCTCCTCAATACCTAGAGTGTGAGGTTCTTCTTCTTCTTCTTACCTTCCTGCTTCTTGGATGATTGATTTTGCATCATCCAACTCAAGATTTATTTTCTTAGGTTTGTCTTGCATTGGTAGAATTGTTTGAATACATCTTTTACCTCTCTAAAAACCATCTCGTGTAAACAATTTTCTTGGTTTACGGGTTCCAAAACTTATAAACTTTCACACCATCTTTATAACCAATAAGATACACTTTTAAACTACTTTATCAAACTACTTCTATTTTTCCTTTGAAACATGTACATAAGCATCACAACCAAACACTCTAAGATGTTGAAGAGTGTTTGTTTCCGGACTCCCTTACCTCATGTGAGTTTGTCATCAACGTTGATGAAGGTGATGGATTAGCCCGAGGTAACATTTTGTACTTACTTACTCGCGGAGATTGTGCTAACCAACTTAAGTTGAGCATGCTCCTTGCTTTTTTCCATACGTGTCATGTTCATCCTTTACTTGCCCAACTCCATTCTGGCGAGGTGTATGGAGTAGTCTTCTGCTTGCTATACCACACTTCTTACAAAATCTTCGAATTCATTTCTTGAGAATTCTCCACCATTATCTTGTTCTCAATATCTTTATTTTCTTCTGCGATAGATTTTCTACCGAGCCTTAAACTCTTAAATTTATCAAATACCAGGATTTCTTTCTAAGAAAATAAATCCGTATGTTCATGAAAATCATCTATGAATGAAGCATATTACCTGATCTAAGAAAATAAATCCATGTGTTCCTTGAAAAATCATCTATGAATGAAACATAATACACAGATTTACCTAGGGATGGAATAGGAACATGTCCAAACACATCATTGTGTATCAACTCTAAGATCCCCTTTGCTCTTGTAGCACCATATGGGAATCTTACTCGATTATGTTTACCATATATGCAATGTTCACAGAAATCAAAATCTAGAGTGCAATTAGACATACCTTCAACCATACCTTTACCGTGTAGTGTTCACAGGCCCTTTTCTCCAATATGCCCCAGTCTTTGATGCCACGGCATGGTCTTCTTTTCTGGGACAGTATTGATCTTGTCTCCTTCATTTCTCTACTCGGGACAACATAATTATTACACCCATTAGTATAAGTGCTTCCCAACAACTTGTACAGAGTTCCACACCGAACTCCCCTCATAAGCACCATTGCTCCTTGTACCATCTTACAAGTGCCCTTTACAAATACAGTATCCACTCCTACATCTTCCATCTTGCTTACATATATTAAGCTCCTGGCTAGTTTTGGAATGTGCAGAACCCCAGGGAGAGTTCTAATCCTTCCATCTTTTGGTAGCAACTTAACTCTTCCAGGTCCCAATATTTTTGTTGTCAAGTCATCTCCTAGGAATACATCACCACCATCATATTTTTCATATTCAGAGAACCACTCCCTGTGAGGAGTCATATGGTATGACACACCTGAGTTGATCAAACATACATCACGGTCTGCATGTGTACTTGTAGATGCCAGATAAACATCACCTCCTTCTTTAGTGGAGGTTTTTGCCTCTATGGAAGAGGTACTATCAGATCCCTTTGTTTTTTCAACCTTCTTAGACTTGCAATCTTTCTTATAATGTCATGTTTTACCACACTTCCAACATTTCTTCAAAGATTTTCCTGGAGACTTAGATCTACTTGTAGATTTAGATCTCCACCCTAAAGGCTTACCAGGGTTCATGTCTTGGGTACGCCCTCTTACAAATAAAGCATCTGTGTTGTGACCATCCATGATTTTTCGCCTCATCTCTTAAGATAACAAGGATGCAACTACATCTTCATACTTCAATGTAGATTGAGTGGTACTACCGATTTCTACAACCAAATTATCCCAAGAGTTTGGCAAAGAACACAACAAAGTAATACACTTATCTTCCTCTACAATTGTAATATTAACAGATCCAAGTTGACTTACCAGAGTATTAAAGGCATTTAGATGTTCTGTCACGGAATCTCCATCTTTCATCCTAAGATGATACAACTTCTTTCAAAGAAACAACTTGTTTACCATGGACTTTGATTGATACAAATTCCCCAACTTATCCCATAGTTCCTTGGTCGTAGATTCTCCTGAGACATTCAACAACACCAAATCTTCCAGGTAGAGTCGAATAATACTCCTTTCTTTTCTGTCCAACTTCTCCCAATCTTCCTTCGACATACCAATAGGTGTTGTACTAGTAGTTTGTGCACTAGTAGGTTGTGTACCAATCATCTGTGTGCTAGTAGGCTGCGTACTAGGATCCACGGCGATCCATTGTTCTTTGTCCACAAGAAGGTCCTCCATCTTGAGCTTCCATAGCTCAATTTTTTTACCATTGAACTTCTCTATCTCGATTCTAGAAGAGCTCACCATTCCTCTTTCTGTACTCGAATATCCACTGCAAAATCTCCCACTAAACCCAGGTTTATCACAGACCCAAGATAAACTTGATCTATTAAGACTGAGCCAAACCCTCAACAACAAAGGCATCCCTCTGAAACCAAAAATGAGCTCTGACACCACATGTAAGTTTTAAACCTGTGAAGTAAAGCAATGCATATATATTCTTACGCAAAACAAAATTTAATCAATAGCTCATACACAGAGTACACAGAGATTTTATACCGAAAACCCTCAACCGGGAAAACCTTTCTTATATTCATTATATTGAATTTCACCATTCACTATACAATATATACAATGTTTTTAGGTATTCCATAGATACCAAAACCTTAATCCCTAAAACTAGGATTATTTTTAGTAAACTGCAAAAAATAGCAAAATCGTCAGACAAAGTTGTCGAATATGATGTGCCCACACACACACATGCAAAGAATATAACACATACCCAACAGGGTGGTTGCAGGACTCAAGTGTCTACAACCTTAGCCGGGACACAGATCTATGATTATAATACTTAACAAAGCACTTAACATCAACAGTTCATCAATATTCAACCAATAACTACTACGCAGATAGAACAAAGCATTGCATCATTCACTCGGATCTGATGTATTTAAGCAATTTATCATACATAGGTAGGTTATATCTAGCAAATCAAGTACTAAGCACCTTCATATAGATCATATCTAACATTCTCACACATCATTAGCACAAAGCATAAGCAGATTTATCTATCTCTATCAAAGCACTTAGCAAGAGAAGTTATAAACACATCAAGACAAGCACAAAGCAGAACAACACAGTGTTTACATGGTTCACCCCCACCCTGGGGCTACGTCCACCAACTCTTCTTCTTTATTGTCTTTAGTCCATCAGTTACAATCACAGAGCCTCAAAACCCTACTTCGCCTAGGACAGGAGATCTGCACACCTCGCTAGACCCTCCTTCCTTGCGTTATAGCACGAAGCACTTCACAACCTGTTACAACACCTTGCACCTAGCTCTGCAAGTTTCTCACAGTATGCACAGAGCATTTACAACCCATACTTGCACTTAGCTTATCAGCCTTACATCTCATAGATTGTCTCTCTTAGAACTTAGCCATCTTGCACACACTTTCTATATTTCCTAGACATCTATATATACATTACAAAATAGGCCTAAACATGGGTAAACCCATGGGATGACATCCCATTCCTGTTACATATTCCCATATCCCAAAAGGACCCAAAAAGGGGCCGAGATCCCGCGATCCCTGCTTCTTCTTGCGCTCTGTCTTCAACAGGCTGTCGAAGTCCCAAAATAGGTCAAACTTGACCAGATCCCTCAAAACTTGGTCAAGGGACAACATGCCCCCAACACTCACCTGTGACTTGTCCCGAGTCACTCTGATGTAGGAATTTCTGCCTCGAATGCTTCGAGCTTGGATCGAACTGCTTCGACTTGTTGTTGTGCTACAATCTCTTGTTCAACAAGTTCTTGAATGACTACATCATTCACAGGTCCTTCCAGGCATTGTTCTGCTTCGATGCTAACCTGCTCCAGTTCTGCTCCCTGACTTTCGACCTCTAGGAACAATTGGTAAGATTTGTCTTAGACATGTCAGAGTCTCTGAGTTACTTCCATAACTTTGCTTTGGATAGTGTGGATTTGTTGTTGGGCGGTTCGCTGCTCTTGAGATTTCTTCATTCTCTCCACAACTGTAAGGGATTTCAACTGCATCTGTAGTGTTTCTGCGTGTTGCTTCGCTTCCTGGAGCTGTGACTCTAGTGCCTGCAACTCTGGTTTCTCGATGAGTTTCTCATATGTCTGGGCACTGCGATCAGTGAATTGTTTACATTCTAAGGTAAGGGTCTTTAGCCTTTCAACTGCGCTCCTAGCAGTTGCTTCTCCTTGGTCCTTTACCTCATGTGGGGTATCAGGTATAGTGTGTAGTTCCAAGTTTTTTATGCATTGTTGCAGCTGCTGGATCACTTATGCGAGTTGTTATAATTGCTTTGTGACTTGATCCTTTGCCTTTGTTTCTACGACAGTCACAGAGCGCAATGATCTGTCGACTGCTCCCTTCACTTCGAGTTGCTTGGTGAGCAACTGTTCCTTGTCTTGTTGTAGCTGTGCCTTTTCTTCAGTGAACTTTTCTTGGAGAGCACTCTTTTCCTGTTTTGCAGCTCGACGTTGTTCTACAAGTACTCCCTGTACTTGCGTCAAAGCCTGGGTGGCTTGCTCTAATTCCTCTTATGCTCGTCGAAGGTGAGCTTCAACTGTATCAGCAAGCCGGTGGAGTTGAGTTGGTTCATCTCCTGGCTTTGGTGTTCCCAGTGGTAGAGGTGCAGTGGAAACTACGCAACTGGATTGTAGTGCCTGCTACACCCCTTGGATCTCGACCTCAATTTGGTTGTACATCTCCTCCTGCTTAGCTTCTTACTTCTCTATTGTCTCCAGCGAAGCATCATTCAGGTCTGCTACGATGAAGTCAATGTCATCCATAGTAAGAACGGTTTTCATTTTGGTCACAGTGGCTCATGATTTCTTTTGGGAAGAAGGTTTCAGGGGAGAAACCTTCCTCTTCTTTAGTGGATCGATCTCTTCTCTAGGCAGTGTTACTTTGCCTTTCCTCTGTTCAGCTTTTGTGCCATTTATCTCTTCATCATCACCTCCTTGCTCTGGTGACATGGAATAAGTCTTCACCGAGGCACTGCTTAAATCTTGTACTTCGTCAGTCTTCTTTGTTTTGCTAGGTCCTGGTGTATCCTGCACAGCTTCTGGGCTGTCGATGTCGGATATCTCCACAGGTTTTGCTGGAATAAGGAGGTCAGCGGACCATTCCTTAGTAATCTCCTCTAAGTCCTCCTCTGTAATCTTATAGTAGGATTGAAGTTGTTGCTTGTGCTCGTCGGCTCGCGCTGTGATATAAATGAAATGTCGATCAATGTTGAACTTCATCAAAGGCCTGAATCGGTGTAAAGTATTCGGCGTCATGCAAGGCTTGGACTGTATGGCTATCTTCAGTTGATTGTAGTATGTATGGAACATGACATTTGATTTCTATTTCTTATTCATGTCACTTGAGTACCACAATGTACTGAACTTCGAGGCCAATGGTTCAAATGGCTCGATGT
>SNQJ01S0085948.1:34158-50001 GCA_010110895.2 Picea sitchensis | reverse complement strand
GACGGTCGGGATGGTCCTACTCCATGAGAAGTCAACGGTGATGCTTGAACTGTTCTCGTAGATGAAGCATGTACACCTACAAATAATCCTCTCTCTGACATGACTCTTTCATTCATCAGGTCGAGGAGTACTTCTGTCACTAATTCTTCGGTTGCGATGAGCTCCTCAGACATACACGCTCGAGATGGAAATTCACGGTTCATAGGTTAACTTAGGCACTGAAATAGAATAGGCGGACATAGTACGATGATTACTGTGCGAAAACAACTTAGTCTACAGGCTCAATTTATCGATTGGAAAAAGTGTTCTCGTTGCTTGGCATGACGGGATAAATAGGTAACTCAACAACAGGTCGCTTGCAACGGGTATGAGGCTTTCATTAACTCTGTTCGATCCATTATGGCATGGTCCAACGGTCTGGTGGAAAACCATAAATGATTTTCTCCCCGTTCAGAGCGTCACCCAAATGGTTATATTGTCCCCAACGACTATATTGCTTCGCCATGGCAAAGTGCCATGTGTCATTGTTTTGATATTTTGCAAATTTTCCTTCTCCAAGGTTCCCTCTGGAGCCTTCTACAACTTATCAATCTTGGCTCTCTTCTTACTTAACTTTCTAGCCTTCTTTTCAGTGAGCTTCATCTCGATGTTCCTTTTTCCATTCTGATTTTTATCTTCTTTGGACATAGTCACTTCGCGCTATTGAGATTTTTTCCTATGATTTCGGGGTAATACTTCTTCTTGGTCTGGGATAGGTACTTCAATCTTTTGTGGATCCTCTAATTTTCTTTAAACTTCGATATCGGGGTTTCTAGTGTTAAGTAGCTTAGATATATCCTATTGTTCTTCGATCAAGTGTGCAATCCTTCTAGTCATGAAATATTTTAATTCTTACTTCTTCTGCTCCAAAACGTCTTCTTCTTCCTTTCGTCTAGATCAATATCTGTCAATCCAAGGTTTTTCTAATAACATGGTAAATGGGGCGTTGTACTCGATAAACTTAATAATCTCAAAATCTTATTATGTCGAAGTTCCATTGGCAGTCATACGTATCTGAGCGAGCCTTCCACATAGGTTTATCATCTTTCCTCTGAATAACCCTATTCCTCTTAATGAAGGAATCATAGCAGGATTCCCTATAGCTTCCCAGGTTCTCTCGGTCATGACATTTACCTGCGTTTCCTCATCTAGAGCGCAACCAATGTCGAAGTCTCCTATTCTTGCTTCAAGGCATTATTTTTCTTTGAAGATCTCTGATAATCTCACATGTCAGTGGTCATTCAAGGTTTCATTTATTTTTAGCAATACTTTCTCTGATTCTTTATGGGGTTCTATTATTTCTGGATCTACCTTAGGGTTTTCTTTATTAAGATTCATTCCTTCTAGCTTAGCAATCATTCTAGGGAAATAGAACACTTCATGGTCCATAGCTTTACAACAAAGACAACTAAGTCTTTTCCTAGGGCATTCCTTAGCAAGATGTCTCGGTCTTCTGCAACTATAACAAAGGTTTAATCCTCTCTTTCGTTTAAGTGATCCCCAGTTTTTCCTGTACTGCGCGCTAGGCTCATAGGAGCTAACCTGAAAAAAATTCTTTCTAGGTTCCTGCATCCATTTGTTAGTCCAAACATTCTTTCTATGCATAGGTATAACATATCTGTCACTATTCTTATCAGATCTCCTTTCATCTATTAGTGCCCTAGTTTTATAGCTAGGATAGAATCTATTAAAGATACCTAGATCCATACTCTAGAAATAAAAATTTCCACTTATCTTACTTCTATAGAGCACAAAGCTTTCAGATCTAAAACTTTTCCCTATTCTTACCTTTATTAGAGCATAGAGCTTGCAGATCTTACCTCTTTTAATCATAAATTCTCACTTTTACCTCTCTTATAGCACAAAGCTTTTAGATCTTTCTTCTTTCCTTCAGATCTGACCTCTTTTCTTCAGATCGAGCTTCTTTCTTTAGCACAGAGATTTATAAATCAAGTAGAATATTGTGCACTAGGGCAACACATCTACGCACAGAGCTTCTCTTTTCTTTACTTCAGTTCCCAACAATCACATTTTTAGTCCCAGCAATAGAACCATTTGTTGGCACAGGGGAAGACCCAAGGTTCAACGCTACAACAACGCACCAACAAAACCCTAACTACCGACCCTTTCGGTAACACCTGTGAAGCAGATGAAGTCTCATCCGAGGTAGAGGCAAGGGTGGTTGCAGGACTCAAGTGTCTGCAACCTTAGCTGGGACACAGATCTGTGATTATAATACTTAACAAAGCACTTAGCATCAACAGTTAATCAATATTCAACCAATAACTATTGCATAGATAGAACAAATCATCACATCATTCACTCAGATTTGATGTATTTAAGCACTTTATTATACACAGGTAGGTTATATCTAGCAGATCAAGCATGAAGCACCTTCATATAGATCAGATCTAACATTCTCACACATCATTAGCACAAAGAATAAGCAGATTTATCTATCTCTATCAAAACACTTAGCAAGAGAAGTTATAAACACATCAAGACAAGGACAAAGTGGAACAACACAGTGTTTACGTGGTTCACCCCCACCTTGGGGCTACATCCACCAACTCTTCTTCTTTATTGTCTTCAGTCCATCAGTTACATTCACAGAGCCTCAAAACCCTACTTCGCCTAGGACACGAGATCTGTGAACCTCGCTAGACCCTCCTTCCTTGTGTTATAGCACGAAGCACTTCAAAGCCTGTTACAATACCCTACACCTAGCTCTGCAAGTTTCTCACAGTATGCACAGAGCATCTACAAGCCATACTTTCACTTAACACTTAGCTTATCAACCTTACATCTCATAGATCATCTCTCTTAGCACTTAGCCATCTTGCACACACTTTCTATATTTCCTAGACATTTATATATACATTACAAAATAGGCCTAAACATGGGTAAACCCATGGGCCGACATCCCATTCCCGTTATATATCCCATATCCCAAAAGGACCCAAAAAGGGGTCGAGATCCCGCGATCCCTGCTTCATCTTCCGCTCCTTCTTTGAGGGGTTGTCGAAGTCCCAAAATAGGCCAAACTTGACCARATCCCTCAAAACTTGGTCAAGGGCCAACAAACATMTTTTKCCACATCATATGCATAGGTGCACTTGATGGCCAGATTTCCAAATGCATTCCCCTCTCATAGACCAAAATCCCCCAAAGTTTCAGCTGATTATTCTTCCAATCACTATGGAGACTATGTTGATGCCTCCTATGTCACAAACTCATGTCCTTATTCATTCTTGAGTCTATGCTTCCCATGTCACTTTTGTGTCGTGCTTTTGTTCAACAAAAGTTTTAACCTGCATCGACCATTCCTTAGAATTCTTGACTTTTCATGTCGACCTTCCCATGTCAAATTATTCTCAAAATTAGCAAGAATATATGTCTTATACTCGTGCCAATATGGAAGGACCCCATTGACTTCTTGTTGGCATGTCAACTCTTATCGACCATGACATATTGCTATGAAATTTTGACCTATAGTAGCACCTTGGGCCTATTTTCATCTTTGATAGGTTACCTTGTGCTCAATAGATGACAATCCATCATTGGTAGCTGACTGAGTAGTTTCCCATGTGTTCAACGTCAAGACCCCTATTCACACTTTGGGATTTGTGTAGTACCTTGGGTTCCATTTTCCTTCTTGGTGGAATTCCTTGCCTCTGTCAGTGGTTTTCATGATTGGCCTTTTCTCACGGGGTCTCTTCCTTGTGTTATTCCTTCTGGTGCACGTGAGGGATGTAACCGGTGGTGTGTCCATCCAATCTATAGTCATAAAATCTATTTCATGATGAAACAAATTGTTGTTTCATACATGCACCCACACAAAACATTCCACATAGGAGGAAAGGAAGGATGAGTAAGCATACATATTCACATCACAACCAATCAACCATTATGTTAGTAGGAGACACCACTCCCTTTTGGTTGCCCCTATTGGTAGATAATAACAATCAAATTCTAGCAAATTAGAGTTGAAAATTCATCCATTGCTCATCTTTGACAGAGAAAAAAGAAGAAAAAGGTGACTTAACTACAAGAAAATTAGGCTTTTAGGGATGATATGGGTTACAATGGTATTTAAAGTCTTCTTGTTAGAATTCAAACCATGATGGCATTAGATGACCATTACTAAAAGGTAATTTTAGTGGTGGTCATTGAACCCAAATAACTAACCAATGATTATGACCTTTTTTGACGAGGCATAACTAGAATTGAATGAAGCAAATTTGGCCTTTCTTTTATTTCATCACTAACAAACACTCAAGAATGCAAAATTTTATGCTATTTTGTTCTCAAATAAGAATTCAGACAATTGCCAAATTATAAAGAAAACCTTTTTAAAATCCAAAACCAATGCATATAAATACTCATTTGTTTGAATGTGGATGCAAACTAAGATGTTCGTCTAATGCTTCACTCTTTCACTAATAATGAAAAAGGTTCACTACTATGATTTGAAAAAGTAAGAAGCAAAAAGCATACAAAAAAAGACACTCTCAACAGTAAACAAAAGACCGAAAGAAAAACAACTACCAAACTATTCACTCAAAGAAAAACACTAAGAAATCAAAATTCATACTTTATATTCTTCAAGAATTGAGTAAGGGATAAAAAATAAAGAAAACAATAGATCTGTGATCGATGATCTTCCCTGTGAAATCCTCAAATCAATCGGATAATCGAGAAGAGTGGCAAAAAGAAACCAAATTTGAGAGAGAAAGGTTGATTTTGCAATCAGTAAAGACAACACAAACTCAATAAAGACTAAAAATAATGAAAGACAACAAGTTTTAGTCAAACATAGGACAAGATCAAACAGAATAAGTTCTAAGTTAGAGAAGGAGATCCAAAGACTATACCCAGCAAGCAATAAACCCTGAAATTTTCCAAAGAAAGGGAAATCAACGCTCTAGTAACCAAGACACCAGAGCGCTACAACGCTCCCTAGTAGAATTTGGGGGAGCGCTGATCAAGGAACAATACTCTGACTTGAACTGCAGGGGAGTGCTAGTTCCGAGGAAAGTTTGAGAAAAAGCTCAAAAAGATCAGTAACTCAGGAAAATTCAGTAAGAGGCTCTGTGAGACAACTAGCAAAGACAAAAGAGATGTAAAAAATAGATCAAATCAACAGATAGGATCTAAGGATTGGAAAAAGTAATGGACGAACCAAGGGAAGAAAAAACTAAAAGTTATTCCCCAGTGGAGTCGCCAATTTCTGTTACGGAAATATTCTCCTACAAACAAGTGAACTTTCCCTTGGGTTATTGACCCCTATACCAAGACAGAAACAATCATTTGGACACTACCATTCCTACAAACTCATTTTGTTTATCGAAAAAGAGAGGAGAAGGTGAAGTAGGATGCATTATGTTTATGACATTCATCCTAGTTTCTCCTGTTTACAAGCTTGATCCAACTTCTAACACAAATCAACACCTGCAATGAACAACAAGAAACAACCGACTTCCTTCTACTCTAATAGATTAGGCAAAGCAAATTCATCTATGTAAATCAAACTAAACATAGACAAACACATGAAACTACATACTTGAAGCAAATAGGCCAAGTATATTAGATGAGAACTTCAAAAGGAAACTTACAATCTTCAGATGATGTTGCAGAAACCTCTCCAAGTCCTCCTCATCCAACCCTTGCTCGAAAGATCCACAATCAAAATAACAATGCTTTGCAAATTTTCTCCCCCTTTTCACCATGGGAATGCCTCCATTTATAGGCTTTGATATGATCAACTACCTTGGGTATATTTGGAATTAGTTGAGGATATGGCTCCAATAGTTGTGATATATTCCTTAGATGCAACTCTTGAGTTATATTCAAGCCAAACTAACCCAATCCATCCATAATTGTCTTTAGAAGAAAGTGGGATTTCTTCCAAAATTTCCTCAACCAACTCAGAGCTCCCTTAAAATGAGAAACAGAGCGCTACAATGCTCCCCCTAAGATGGACAAGGAGCGCTAGCGCTCCCTGTGTATGAGCAGGGGAGCGCTAATCTTCCAAAAAGTTACCAAGATGCGTAATTCCCTAGTAAAAACATTTGTTTCGACTGTCGGATGATCTGGCTTCTTCTTCTAACATTTTTTATGGGTTGTATAAAATGTTTTCATGGTGTCATTCGAGATGCGACACTTAGGGAAAGAAAATGTGACACTTACGACACTTACGACAAAAATGCGACACTTACGATGCTTGTGACAATGAAAATGTGACATTGTCGAAATGAGGAATTTTGATGTGTAACACTCAAGCACCTCCATCACAGGTAATAGTCCTCCTATCTTTGGAGTCTCCGTTGAGGTACCACTACTCCCATTTTAACCCCTAGTAGTGGAATAGTCATCTAGACCATTGCTCCTTAGAATAGTGGTCCTTTCTCTTTTGGGATGCCACCTTTCAATACCAATGCACCACTTGTTTTTCCCAACTTTAATATGTTGGTGAKAAGTTCATCTACCTAGTTGTTACATTTCCATTTGAAAGAGGGAACATCCATGCCTCCATAACATCTATAAGGAGTTGATTCATTCCATCTTCTAGCATATCAATGGGGAGTGTAGCCTTCCCAAATACGAGTAATATGTTAAATGGAGCCTTTCCACAAAATATTCCCATGACTGAAATCTTCTAGCAAAATAATGGATTTTAAACAAATCCACCTTTCATGTCTGGTGGTGGAAACATCCTAGGAAGTAGTTTTATGAGTGCCAATGTGAAGATGGGAAATTTTTCCAGTAGTTGGAATTCCTTTTCCTAAGTCAAATTGTTATTTTTTATTACCATTGAATCTTCTTGATTTGATGAAGTTAACTAATGACCTAATGTTGCATAATCTCAGCTGGCCTCTAGTACCCACCAAATAACCTCCATGAATTCCAAAATTTGAAGGAAAAGATGGAGAAGATCTGAGTAATCATGTCATGACATTTCATCTCCGGTGCTCATAAAACTCCTTAATGGATGACATCATCAAAGTTTGATTCTTCCAATGTACACTTACAAGAATAGTTGAAAAGTGGTACATCGATCTTCCATGTGCATTGTACCATGACTTCCCAACCTTGGAAATGGATTTCCTTAGTCATTTCCAACTACTAGTATATTATGAGACATGAATAGAGTTGTTGATGCCATTTTCACAAGACACCTCCACTCATATCTCCAATAACATCCATGAATTAAGAAGGAGACATTGAATGATCAAGGCTAATATTCCAGATGAGTTTTTAGTTGATTGGTTCATGCAATCATTTATACCCTATATTGCAAAGGATCTAGCCCCACAAGGGGTTACTACCAAAGAAAACACAATTATAAGAGCCTGAAAACTTGATTTGATTTACTCTCATTCTTGGCTGCTTTATGATATTTTTCCGAATGCACCGTGAGCTAAAAGGAATCTTACCAAACCAAAGCATGAACTGCGTGCCACAACTAACAAGGTCTTGAACCAAATGGGTCAAGGCTGTCATTATAATCAAATTCACATGTAGTTATGAAAAGCATCACTAACGTACTAGGTCCCATGCAATCCTTTGATGTCCTTTTAATTTAGGATTTTGACTTGAAAGGAACCTAGCAATCTTGAGGGAAGAAAAAAGGGAAAGATAAAAATTCCAAGTAGGGGCTTGGGACAAATAATCCTAATAATAATTCTAGCGAGGGAAAGAAAGGGAAGAAGAAGGTTGAGTTTCCTTACAAACTCTATAAGGAATTCCATCTAACTCATCAGTGCCCCAAGAAAGAGGATGCTCAATGCTTGTTATCACAATGAGAAGACCAATAGTAGCATGTTGTCCTTACCAACCCTTTTCCTCTGCAAGCCCAACAAATGGTTGTTGTTGTTCCAAATAACCTTGCACCTTTGCAAGGGATAAATCAAGACACCCCTTTGCAATGGGGAAATCCATCGAGTGAAAATGATTACATGTGTGAATAGGATCTTCATGTCTAGACCAAGGATTTGTAATTATGATGCTCCTAAGTTAGGATCAAAGGGAAAATAATCATTTGGAAGTTATTGATCCTCTCTACATAAATAAACTAGTATTTAATATGATGCCTCACTCTGGAAAAGGTGTGTTAAAAAGGTCAGTACATAGCCTTAATGTCTGGGTTGCTTAAAACTAACATTGTTGAATATCTAGCCCAAGATCCATATGCCAGGTCTGCCTTAGAAGTTCTTCAAAGTTGACCCATGTAGTGGAAGGAATTATTAACAACCATTGACACTTTTGACCTCTTTGATTCTTATCTAATGATATTGGATTTATTCAATTGCAAACCACAAATCCCCCATTACACTTCATTTCAGACTCAAGTCTCATCTTGTGGCATGAATATTTTTTGAATTGTAGTGGGTGAAGGAGCTTTGATGTGTGTGATGTCCTTATCATGTTGGAGAGAATTAGGCTCTCCTAATATTGTGCCTTCACTAACTATGTTAAAATAATTTGATGGGCATACTTTTAGACCTCATGGGATTACCTCTTTGTTTCTAGTTGAATGAGGGGGGGAAATGTCACTACAAAGGTTGTTGTTGTTGATACTCCACTGAATTACAATCTCCTATTAGGACATATATGGACCTATGTAATGATGGTTGTAGTGTCTTTTATCTTTTGAATCATCTAGTTCCCTCATTAGGGAAAGATAATCACAATTGACTAGCTATCTTATTGTAAATCCAATCTAACGTCCTCTACGAAATCTAATGTTTCATTGGTGGACAAGTCCACGAGGGCATGCAAAAATGTGGGTGTTTCGATGTACCCTACATCGATGGTAACTTTTGATCTCCCTCCACCCTTTACCTATATTTATTCTAGTCTTATATAGGTGATTCCATCCATTGTTACTAACTCCATGGTCATGTAATTCAAAACATCATATTTTGAAGATCCATGGGTAGTGCCAAATCCCTTTGAGTTGGTGGTGGGTAATGGATATATATGGATGGAAACGCCTTTGACTATAGCTAAGATAAATTTCCAATCCGTTCAATTGGCCTCTACAAACATTGATCACAACCCTTTATCTTTGGGGGAATGCGATCAATATAATTGACCCATATGGGCCTTCAACTCTCCTAGCACACAAGATTTCTTGGACATGGTCTTGCCATAATATGAGGCCATTTTAGAATCCATGACCAAGAGACCTTAGGAAGACATGCATCATTAGTCCTTTTTCCTTCACAAATTGAACTCTATGGAGGTTAGAGAGAAGGGTATCATCATTCCTGGAGATTTTGATTGGTATAAAAGTCCCCTCTCAACACATGACATGTATGTAGAGCGAAATATGGTGAACATTTCAAGAACCATACCAAATTGATATTTCTGGTAAACCCGATGTTATAGAGAATGTTTTGATCAGAGCAAATCGCTCTCTTAAAGAAATTCAAATTTACACTGAGTCTCTTCAAAGAGTATTATGATGTTTTTTCTTGGTCATATGAGGAAATTTTAGGTATCGATCCCCATATGCTAGAGTATTATCAATCCCCATATGAGATTAAAACTTATGATCATGAAAAACATGTTTGACAGAAACTGTGATCGAAAAATCCTTACAAAGTAGTGGCCATTAAGGTAGAGGTAAAAAAATTATTGAGAGTTGGTTTCATTTACCTAGTTCCCCTAACTAAATGGGTCTCAAACTCAATTCATATGGATAGGAAGTAGGGAACCATTCGAGTGTGTACTAACTTATGAGATCTAAATAAAGCATGTCTCGAAGAAAACTACCTTATGTCATCCATTGATAAAATCATTGATGAATGTAATGAAATATTTTCATGTATGAATGGATTTTCCTGTTATAATCAAATTCATATTCATTTTGAAGATTATCACAAGACCACATTTATCTACCCTTGCGGTATGTTATCCTATAGTAAAAAGTTATTTGGCCTTAAAAATTTTGGAGCGACATTTCAGTGGGTGTTATAACATCTTTTTCCACATCATATGCATAGGTGCACTTGATGGCCAAATTTCCAAATCCATTCTCCTCTCGTAAACCAAAATCCCCCAAAGTTTCAATCACTATGGAGAGTCTATTGATGCCTCCTATGTCACAGACTTATGTCCTTGTTCATTCTTGAGTATATGCTTCCCAGGTCAATTTTGTGTTGTGCTTTTGTTCAAGGGAAGTTTTAACCTTCATCGAGCATTCCTTAGAATTCTTGACTTTTCATTTCATCCTTCCCATGTCGGCCTTCCCATGTCAAGTCATTATCAAAATTAGCAAGAATATATGTCTTATACTCGTGCCAATATGGAAGGACCCCATTGACTTCTTGGTGGCAGGTCAACTCTTATTGACTATGACACATTGCTATGAAAGTTTGACCTAGAGTAGCACCATGGGCCTATTTTCATCTTTGATAGGTTACCTTGTGCTCAATAGATGACAATCCATCATTGGCAGTTGACTGAGCAGTTTCCCATGTGTTCAACGTCAAGACCCTTATTCACACTTTGGGGTTTGTGTAGTACCTTGGGTTCCATTTTCTTCCTTGGTGGAATTCCTTGCCTCTGTCAGTGGTTTTCATTATTGGCCTTTGCTCATAGGGTCTCTTTCATGTGCTATTCCATCTGGTGCACATGAGGGATGTAACCGGTGGTGTGTCCATCCAATCTATAGTCATAAAAGCTATTTCATGATGAAACATATTGTTGTTTCATACATGCACCCACACAAGACATTCCACATAGGAGGAAAGGAAGGATGAGTAAGCATACATACTCACATCACAACCAATCAACCATTATGTTAGTAGGAGACACCACTCCCTTATGGTTGCCCCTACTGGTAGATAATAACAATCAAATTATAGCAAATTAGAGTTGAAAATTCATCCATTGCTCATCTTTAACAAAGAAAAAATAAGTAAAAGGTGACTTAACTACAAGAAAATTAGGCTTTTAGGGATGATATGGGTTACAATGGTATTTAAAGTCTTCTTGTTAGAATTCAAAGCATGATGGCATTATATGACCATTACTAAAAGGTAATTTTAGTAATGGTCATTGAACCCAAATAACTAACCAATGATTATGACCTTTTTCGACGAGGCATAACTAGGATTGAATGAAGCAAATTTATCCTAGAATATCCAAAATTCAACTTTTTATAGCACAAGTTGTAGGTTGGGAAAAGCCCAACCCAACCACAAAGTAAGTGCTACAACTTGGGAAACCTACACCCAATGTCACCTTGATGTAGGTCCCACACTTCAAAGGTGACTAGGTCACTCTAGGGAGGTGATCCCGATGACCCTAGGGGGATTGAGATGAACATGAATATGGATGGAAGTGAAGCCCCTATAGCTCAAGTATAAGTGGAATAAAAGGTAGGGAAGGATGCCTTGCAATTCAAGTAATTGTTGCCCCATAGGTAGAATACTTCTCCAGATGATTGTACTTGCCCGAGACATAAGAAAATACACTTTGCAATGATATATGTTAGTTGGATTAGAAAGTTAAGCTTGTTGTCCCTAATTTTCAGCAATATATAACAATATATATCAGCAAGTAAATGGTACTATAAGCTGCTCAATAAGTGCTAGAGATCAAGTAGAAAATACAAGAGAAAGACTAGCTAAACTCAAGATGAAAACCAAAATTCTAGCACAAAAGATAAGGCTGTTGTAAATACTATTTGCAACAAATTGTATCAGCCTTATGGCTATAAAATTCAATGTATTACAAGAAGAAAATCATCCACTAAAATCTCCTCAAACTTTTCCAAAAAGTGCGCTGGACCAAGGAGAATAAGTGTGCAAACTTTGAGCAAAATCCAATGGTTGATAAGGGAGTTATTCAAGCAAGTAAGTTAGGGTTTTTGTAGCCCTAATGGCTGGAGATGCAATTTTGTAATGGAAGCAATAAGTATCCCCTAGATGGGGACACCCTAGTGGATGTGAGGTGCCCAAGGCACAAGGAATACAATCCACTTTTCAAGAGGTAAAATTAATCGAAAATCACGTTTCCCAATGCAATATTTTATTTCTCCAATGCAACAATTAATGATTAGTGCCTTTAATATTGGGTTAAAGGAGTAAAAAAGGAGCTTAGAGAAGCTGCCTCCTTGGGGGTGTAAGCCCTTTTACTTCCCAAGGCAAGTTTCTCTAGGCTAGGGTTTAGGCTAAGAGGGTGTATGCCCTTATACGTCTCTTAGCAATCCCTTGTATAATCAATGAGATGAAGCAAATAAAATGATGAAGGCTATGGTGGGGGTGTATGCCCTTATATTTCCCACCTAGATCCTAGCACAACAATACTTGAACTTGAAAAATTATAGCATAATAGTAGAAAACCATACCAAGATCAAGAGAAATGCCAAGATAATCCACCACAAGAACTAGAAAGCATCATCCAAGGCTAGTGCTAGACTTCCATCAACCATTCACCAATAGATAACCATAAAAAAGTGCAAAAGAGATGAAAAAATCCAAGTGTGGCACAAATTTCAAACCAAGGCCTCTCACAAGAGGGAGAGTTATGATTAAAATGAGATATTGTGATCTCTATTTATACAAAATGTAGCTAACATATCTTGTCCACAAATTAAGGAGTAAAAACACAAGATTAGGGGTCAAAAACCCTAATATTTCCCCCTTAACAAAGTAATATTAAACAATTCACTTAAAATTTCACTTTTTGCACAAATAAAACCCTGATTTAGGAGGACGTAACCCCTTTAGGGGACATTTTTCCACTTTGAGGAAGTCGTTGGTGTTGGAGAAGCATGGATAGGCCTCCAAAGGCCACATGTCAAGCATCTAAGCACTCTCGTCATGGTGAAGGCCCTTCTCCTCCTCAAACATCTATGTGTCAAAAGAGTGGCACCTCACCACCATGCCCTAGCCCCCAAGATCATGACTTTAAGCTCAAAAGTGGAACGTTTTGCTCCTCCTGGAAAAATTGTTTGGCTAGTAAGGGGTGGGCTAGGTCGTCCAAGTCATCATCAAGGCCGTCCAAGTATGATCTCTCTCATCTGGCATGCAGGTCCCTGACATCCAACCTATGGTCTTGTAGCCCCATGGAAGCCCAAGCTAGGCTTGTTCTCCCAAAACTGTCCACCAACTAGGTCCTGCAAAGACAAATGAGCACGCCCTCCAAGGATCTCAAACCATAACATCATGATAAGTGAATCCAATCAATAAATAATCCATCTAAGCATGTGCATCAAATATCACTATATCAAACAATTAACAGTTCAAAGACACTATGTGACTTGTCAAGCTTGAATATGGGAGGGTTGAAGAGGTGTCCTATTAGATAGGTCTTGCCCTAGGTCAAGGAGGGATTCCAAGAGATCCCTCTCTAAGCCATGTAAAGTGGATGAAGTGGCAGGGGTCAAGACTCAATGGGCATAGGGCTCATGACATACAAGGGGTCGTAGTGTCTCATTCATGGATGCCTTTGTAGAGGGTGTGTGGTACCTTCGTCCGCAATGCACTTTTTCCAAGCCCATCAATTTCCTTTTATCTTTATTTTCTTTCAATATAACATAAGGAGAGGTTGAAGGTCATTGCCCTAGCGTGGTGATCAGGTGGTGGCAATGTCACCCACAAATACCTAATTGAAATGAGAAGGTTGGCTCGTGATGAGACCCCCTTTCTCTCAACCATGCAACCGAGAGCCATTGCCCTAGTTTGGTGACCAGATGACAACAATGTCACACCACTAGATATCCATGGACGTGATAGGTCGACTCGTGATGAGACCTCCTATCATTCAACTAACCTTTTAAGCATTATTTATTATATTGTGGGTCCCCTTTATTCAAAGATAATCATTTCATTGATTTATTGGGTGATCCCTAGGCAAAGCATCTGGAAGGTTTATATAAGGCTTTTATCTTTTACCCAACATCAACCCCTCTGGGCCTTTAGCCTCTTCTTCCCATAGAGAATGAGGGACACCACCTTCTTGGTTCAATACACCTTAAAATCCCAAGAGATAAGGAAATGGAGGGGAACAATATGGAAAGTGGTAAGTATGGCCGAGAACGGTACGATGGCTCATTAAGGGAGATCCCAGAAGCAAACCCATCCCCAAGGAAAACAACTTACTAGGGCACAATGTCAACCACCAAGGTGAAGTAGGGCAAAAGGCATAATGCCCAAGCACATATCATGAAATCTAGAGCAATCTAAGATACAACATAATCAAATGACTCAAATATTGAAATGATTCTCACCATAATATTGACTGGTACCTCATGGAGCAAGGCCCACTGCCTTTCGGAAGCCAACTGGTGTGGTGGATGCAATCTGCAAAAATGTGACCATATGTGGTGGTGAGTGGGTTTTCTATCTGTGCAAAAGGGTATTGTTGGTCATGTAGTCTCTCAACACTCCATATCTGCAACCCAAGGGCCTCGAGACATGATCTCCTTAGTTATCCACAAAATGGGGATAACACAACTAAAATGAATTTTGGTGATGACATTGATGGAATCATTAGCCTTTAAATCTCAAGAATACCTACAACGTGTAATATCAACTAATTGATGTCACCATTTTGACAATGAAAATCAAATTTATCAAATTCTAACGAGAAAATTGAAAAAAAAACAACAAAAATCATCAAAATCATCAAAATCATCAAAGTTATCAAATTCTAACGAGAAAATTGAAAAAAAAAACAACAAAAATGATCAAAATCATCAAATTTATCCTAAAACATCCAAAATTCAACTAAAATAAAATTTGGTGATGCCATTGATGGATTCATTAGCCTTAAAAATCTCAAAAGTACTTACAATGTGTAATATCAACTAATGGATGTCACCATTTTGATAATAAAAAACAAATTTTATTAAATTCTAATGAAAAAATTGAAAAAAAAATCCATCTATCTATGAAGATGGCAATGATAATTATTAACTAACCATGATTATAAAGTACTTTATGAATAATCATTGCGTCGAGAGATGCTCTATAGCCCAATATGGGGGAGATGTTGAGGCGTAAAGTGTTATGTTATAATTATAATTATAATAATAAAGACGACTCAATTAAAAATAATCATAATAATATTTATAAAATTAAAGTAGACTTAATAAAACGAAACAACTATTACAAAACTTGAAGAAAGGTTAAAGGTTTGTAACTCCAAAAATTTGATCCCTATCCATTTAAACCCTTTAAACACTCAAATAAAAAAATAAAAATAAAAATAAAAAGCATACACCAATTTTTTTTTTGTCTCTCGTTTTTTCGCTACTAAACACAAACTTACATCGAAAATAGAGCCAAAAATACATGGCAACAATTTTGTGTTTTCAAATACCCCGAGTACCTTATCTCCTCATCTTTTCGCTAGCAAACACAAAATTACATTGAAAATAGAGGAAAAAAAACATGGCAACAATTTTGTTTTTTCAAATACCCTAAGTACCTTCACCTCTCCTCTCGTTTTTTTTGCTTTGGCGTAAGAAAGAAAGAAAGAAAGTATTTTTAACGTCCACGAGGCTAAAGATAGCCTATGGGACAGATTGCTTTTCCATCTGGATTTTGTATTCGACCCTTTTCCTGTGAAGTTTTACAATAACCGCTCCCAGCTTCTCGACAAACTCTTTGTTGAATAGATTATCCCAAGAACTAGCTGCCAAAATACCTACATAATTTTCCCTGCTGTCTTTGAGGGCCTCACATTCTAAAATGAAATGTTTTTTTGTTTCCACTTTTCCGGAAGAGCACAAAATACATACTCTTTCCTCCCACATTTCTTTTGGCCTTTTCCAGCACCCTGTTT